>CAUYQU010105076.1:0-16516 GCA_963574635.1 Cheracebus regulus
ATAAGGAAATAATGTAATTCAAATTCATGATACATGGCAATTTTTTTTTATTGTACTTTGGGTTCTGGGGTACATGTGCAGAACATGCAGGATTGTTGCATAGGTACCTACATGGCAATGTGGTTTGCTGCCTCCACCCCCATCACCTATATCTGGCTTTCTCCCCATGTTATCCCTCCCCAACTCCCTACCCACAACTGTCCCTTCCCTAGTCCACCACAATAGGCCCCAGTGTGTGATGCTCCCCTCCCTGTGTCCATGCGTTCTCATTGTTCAACACCCACCTATGGGTTAGAACATGTGTTTGATTTTCTGCTCTTGTGTCAGTTTGCTGAGAATGATGGTTTCCAGGTTCATCCATGTCCCTACAAAGGACACAAATTCATCATTTTTTATGGCTGCATAGTATTCCATGGTGTATATGTGCCACATTTTCCTTGTCCAGTCTATCGTTGATGGGCATTTGGGTTGGTTCCAGGTCTTTGCTGTTGTAAACAGTGCCACAATGAACATACATGTGCATGTATCTTTATAATACAATGATTTATAATCCTTTGGGTATATACCTAGTAATGGGATTGCTGGGTCAAATGGAATTTCTATTTCTAGGTCCTTGAGGAAGCACCACACTGATTTGCAGAATGATTGAACTAGTTTATACTCCCACCAACAGTGTAAAAGTGTTCCTATTTCTCCACATCCTTTCCAGCATCTGTTGTCTCCAGATTTGTTAATGATCGCCATTCTAACTGGCATGAAGTGGTATCTCAATGTGGTTTTGATTTGCATTTCTCTAATGACCAGTGATGATGAGCATTTTTTCATATGTTTGTTGGCCTCATATATGTCTTCTTTTGAAAAGTGTCTGTTCATATCCTTTTCCCACTTTTGGATGGGTTTGTTAGTTTTTTTCTTGTAAATCTATTTTAATTCTTTTTAGGTTCTGGATATTGGCCCTTTGTCAGATGGGTAGATTGCAAAAAATTTTTTCCCATTCTGTTGGTTGCCAGTTCACTCTAATGATTGTTTCTTTTGCTGTACAGAAGCTGTGGAGTTTAATTAGGTCCCATTTGTCTATTTTGGCTTTTGTTGCCATTGCTTTTGGTGTTTTAGTCATGAAGTCCTTGCCTATGCTTATGTCCTGAATGGTTTTGCCTAGGTTTTCTTCTAGGGTTTAATGTCTGTACCTTGATGGTGTTTAGCTTTCCCTGTATTTAGTTTTCTAATAACATATTATCTACTACTTGTCCATAGACTGAACTAAAACTTCATTAAATATGATAGTTGTGTGGGTTTTTTGTCTTTTTCATAATTACATTGAAAATGTTCTGAGTCAGAGCATAGTAGTTACTATTATTCAATAAATTAGAAACTATACTTTTGTTGCTTTAAATTTGACTTTACAAGCTTCCTGTAATTCTGAAGCACATGGACCTGATAGGCAAAGGTTATGATATTAGCACATGATGGCACTACGAAAGGAGAAGCCTTCTGAGAGTTATTTGCAATCGAATATGATTTGCCTCTTCCACACATAGCTTGAAACAGAATAAAAGAAAATGTTCTTGGGTATTTCTTTTCAGCTGGGTTGGGCGGTTCACTTATTGCTGCACATATGTTCCCAGAATCCTGAGCCTTTTTATTTTATAAGCACCTCCTGCCCACTGGCAGCTGTACTAATGTG
Organism: Cheracebus regulus; assembly: GCA_963574635.1. Classification (NCBI taxonomy): domain Eukaryota; kingdom Metazoa; phylum Chordata; class Mammalia; order Primates; family Pitheciidae; genus Cheracebus; species Cheracebus regulus. Next base: position 1,685 of record CAUYQU010105076.1, read on the forward strand.
TCCCAGAAGGCTTTGCTCTTATCCATCATCTTTAAGAGGGATGCTCAAAGCCAGATATGAGATTCATTGTTGTTGAAATGCAGAAAGGAAAAAAAAAAAAGACTTGGGGGCTTTGGGGAAGTAGGAGGCTGAGCCAGACCCTTAGGAAATAAAGGAAAGGAACAAGTCACATGTACCCAGTGGACACAATAATAAATGTTTTTGAATGATGGGTAACGGGGCTGGATCAACTGCTAAGTGTTTTGCGTCCAGAAGCCATTGCCTTCTTTTTTGGACAGAGAAAAATCTAAAAGTATTCCCTGAATACACTTTTAATCATTCTGTCTTCATAGTGTTGTAAAAGCATGAAAAATAGATCTCGAATACATTAAAAAGAGCCCTGCCTGAGAATTTTAAGGTTAACTTAGTGAATACAGATGAAAGGACCTGGGCTAATTGCTGAGAGAGAAACACAGAAGTGGAGAGGGCTCTAACTGTTCTTTCAAGGTATCTAGTTTTTTAGGAGAGACAAGTACATAAAATATGGCAGAGCAGAACTTGTGACATACCACGAAAAAGCCACAGAGAATCTGCATTTTTAAACAAACCTTACATCTGAATTGAGACATCAAGACAAGGCTTCATGGAGGAGATGGTTATTGAGGTGATCTTGAAGGATGAAGAGGATTAAAACTGAAAAAAAAATGGAGTGAAGATGTACATAAAGAAAAACTCAGTATGAACAAAATTTCAGAACTAGATGGAGAGGACAGAATATAATATTTCTGGGAAGTGGCAAATAATCTGGTTTGACTAGCACAGGTTAGACAAGCATGGGATTAGTGGAAGAGTGATAGGCTACAGATGTGGCTTCTTAATCTCCCTTCATACCATGGAGGGAAAAGAGAAGGAAACTCATTTATTGAGCACCTAATATGTACCAAGCACCAAACATGTTATTTTACATGTGATATCTCTTCTATCTTCTCTCTAACCCTGTATGGTATGTACCATTATCTTCGCTCTAACCCTGTGTGGTACATACTGTTTAGAGCTAAGGTAAATCAGATTCTGAGAAACATAATTTTTCCAAGATCATAAAGCAAGTTATGGGAGTAAAACTGGGACTCAAATCTTGGTTTGTATGACTTCATAATTCTTTCTTCTTTATTGTGCTACCTTGACAACATTTAGAGTGTAGGGTTTATATTTCATCTGATAGGCATTGGAGAACCACTGGCAGTCCAGAGCTTTGGAAACATTAGTAGTCTGGTGGAGGTGGAATGGAATCAGGAGAGACCAGGATAAGAAGACCTGGTCTGAGAGAGATGACAGGCTGTGACCTGAAGAGAGTAGTGGGGAAGGAGAAAAAGAAATGAATGCAAGAGAGGTTGTAGAGAAGAAATTGATGTTCTTGACAACAAATATGCTAATTTAATGATGAAGTAAGAGATGTCAAGGTGAATGCAAGATTTAAGCTCAGTGAGAAGTATGGCAAAAGCATTTATGCAGTTTTGGAAATAAAGAGGAGTGCCTGCTAGGCAAGATGCTATTCACTTTGTGAGGTGCTTTACACAGATTCTATCTAAGCCTGAAATCAACCCTGCAGAGAGTGTTGTTATCCTCCTATTACAGTGAGGAAGCTGAGGATCTGAAGAGTTGTGTGAGCGGCCTCCTCTCACACAGTTTCAGGAAGTTTATAGATCCCCCTATAACCTATGTATGAGTCTCTCGTGAAGAATCACAAGAACATAAGAAACACTGCTGGGGCTTTTAAGCTCTATGTCAATTAGGATTAAGGTTCAGATATGAAAGACAGAAAATATACAATACCAGTAACTTAGGTAAAATAGAAGTTTATTTCCTGTCACACATGGGAACAATCTGGAGGTTGGCAATCGAGGACTGCGAATGTCTCTATGAAGTCATGAGGACCCCTCTTCCTGCTGTGTGCTGCTCTGCCGTCCCCAGCACTTGGTTTTCCTTCATGGTCCGAGATGGCTGTACAAACTTGAAGCATCTTGTTCCTACTCCAGCCATAAGATGAGGAAAAGACCAAAACAGAGCATGTCTTCTCCCTTTATGGATAGGTCTTGGAAACCACGCACTGTACTGCTGTGCTGCCAACATCCCAGAGTCGAATTGTGTCACATGGCCACACCAAGTTAAAAGGGAAATGGGGCTCATTTGCAGAGGAAGAAGGAAAGAGGAGATATTGGGAGACAACATCAGCCCCGCTGGCATCATAGCCGTAACACCGAGGAACTGTGTCCACAGTCTCTCCATCCGCCCAATAACCTGCTTCTCATCTTGCCTAATTGTGAGATTCGTTATCTAGTCTACAGTGCAGTAAGAAAAATTTCACTAATGAAAGGTATGCCAAGGCAGAATTTGTAGAGAACACTTAAGAAGCAAATAGGATTTTCAAAACAAAAAATATTAATAAATAGTTTAAAATGCTAGCATTCCTTGCCCTTCAAAAAAGTGAGAGGTGGGGAAGGAATCTGTCAGTAAGACGTGCTTTTAAAGTAAATGGAAAACATTTGTAAACTGGAAGAATACTGAAGTCATTTTTATCCTGTCACTTTATTTGGTGGTAGAAATTTTATTAGCCTATTTCTGTTTTCCCAGTAAATACTGTCACATTTAAAAGGGGGAGGGAAGCATTTCTCAAAATGAAGAACTACGCTTAGCAATCAGAGTGTGTTTGATGTTCACTGCTCAGTATTAAAAATGTTTGGGGTGTAAAGAAATGAAAGAATAGTAAATATGAATTGATGGCCTGTGACCATTTTTTATGAATTGGTCTCTGCCAAATAGAAGTATTTTCCCCCTATGAGATTCACAATAAAAACCATTATCCATTAAGCACAGATCATTTCTTGAGAGCTACATTGTTGAAGAGAACAGCAAACAGAAGGAAAGAGGGAAATACAGGAAAGCAATGTTGTCCAGCTGTTAAGAGCACAGCTTCTGGAGCTAAAGTCTCTGGGTCCAAATCCAAGGTCAGCTGGTGATCTTGGACAAGTTATGTAAAGTAACTTCTTAGTACTTCAGCTTTCACATCTGCAAATTAGGGATAATCATAGCTCATACTTCATTCAGTTGTTAGGAGGAATAAATGACTGTTGGATGTAAAAAACATGTAGAACAGCATCTAGCAGATAGTTAGTGCTGAATAAATGTTAGCAGTTCTTAGGTTCTGCTAAGGGGTTATCATCTCCAGGTGCTAATCTGCCTCTTGTTCTGCCTTGGATTTTGAATCTTGGAGGCAATCTGAGTTTTGATTGCAAACTACAAATTCTTGACCTCTTTACCCTTTCCATAAAGATATTAGAAAAAGTTTATTTTTATCAAGCACACATGGCTTCCAATTTTTAAAATTTAACACCTAGTAAAAAAATAATGAAACTTTATTACCTTAGATGTTTTCTAGCAACATTTTAAAATGCTACATCAAAGTTAAAGGTCTTGGTTCTCTTATGCTTTTTAGCAGCAACCTTTTTAGCAGCTTTATTGAGGTATAATTATACAATTCCCTAATTTAAAGAGTACAATTCAGTGATTTTAATATATTCACAGAGTTGTAAAGTCTTCACCAGAATCAATTTTGGAATACTTTTATTTCCTGAAAAAGAAACCTAGGGCTCTTTAGCTCTCACCTTCAGACTCTACAACACCCAGCCTTGAGTAATCATGAATCTCATTTCTGTCGGTATATATCTGCCTATTCTGGACATTTCACATAAATGAAATTATATATAGTTTTTTTGTGACTAGCTTCTGTTATTTAGCATGTTGTTTTCACAGTTCATCCATGTTGGATCATGTATCTGTATTTCATTCCTTTTTGTTTCCAAGTGATATTGCTCTGTATGGATATACCACATTTGCTTATCCATTCATCAGCTGATGGACATTTGAGTATTTGTACTTTTTGAACCCTTATTTACTTCACTTAGACTCTTTTGTGTCCTACAAACTTAAGGGGAAGACCAAAAGGTGATGGTGATGATTAATCATATTTACAAGGTACTCTTAATGTACATTTTTTCAGAAAGCTTAAAATCTAAGCTTCATGAAATGAACAGCTTGGCAGCAATTACCCAGGAAAGTACGGTAAGCATTATAACTAAAGGGCAGGGGTAGTAGTTGATATAATAGGAGATGAGTGTGAAAAGTAGACTTAAAGCTTGTTAGTGGAGTGTTTTAAGTGCTTGCTGAGATGTTTGGGCTTTATTCTATAAATAAGCACTTTATTCTGTGAAGACAGTCATTAAGGCTATTGAACTGAGCAATGACAATGGCCAATTATAAAGGAAAGGATGAATCAGGACATACTATAGATTCGATGCACAGAGAACTGTTCAGAGCATATTATAATTACTCACAAGTAATAAGAATGACAGTTGGAATGGGAAGGAGGAAATGAATGTAAGTAGAGACATCTAGAGGCAGAATAAAGAGATTTCAATGCCCGGATGTGTATGATAATGGGAAGGGAAAATTAAAGATGACCCTATATGTCTATTCTAGATGACTAGATGGATGGAGCACCATTAATGGGGACTGGAAATGTCAGAAGAAAAGGAGGCAGCCAGGAATATGGAAGGGATAATAGGTTCTACATTGGATGCTTATAATTTAAAGTTTTGGAGGAATAATTATAGTAAAATGCCACCAGAAGTTTGGACATGTGGGCTGACAATTCAGAGAAGAGGGAGAGTTATTTAAGAAATGGTTTTGGGAATTATCTTCATAGAAGTAAAAACTGAAGCCACAAAAGCAAAATTAAAGTCACACTCAGACTAAGAGTTCAAAGACTAGAAAGATGAAGATAGAACCATGAGAAAGCTTACTGTATCTAGTAAATAAATAATAGATGAGGAATTGTAGTGGGTTGAACAGTTTTCCCCTCCCAAATTCATTTCCACCTAGAACCTCAGAATGTGACTTTATTTGGAAGTAGGATTTTTGCAGATGCAATTGAGTTATGATGAGGTCAGACTGGATTAGAGTGGGCTATAATCCAATAACCAGTATCCCTTATAAGACAAATGAAATTTAGACAAAGACACAGACACACAGAGGATAAGACCATGTGCAGATGGAGGCAGAGATTGGAATGTTGTAGCTACAAGCCAAGGGACACCAAAGATTGCTGGGAGCCACCATAAACTAGGAAGAGGCAAGAAAGGAATCTTTTGCCTTCAGAGGGAATAGGGCCCTAATGACACTTCAACTTCAGACTTCTAACCTCTAGAACTGCCAGAGAATAAATCTCTATTGTTTTAAGCCAGTAAGCATGTGGTAATTTTTCATGGAAGCCCTAGGAAACCCCAGTACAGGAACCAACAAAGGAGTGGTCAAAAAGGAAGGCCTTGGAGCCAACAGAGCCAGGAAAGCCCAGGCATGGTGAAAATCTCAAGAAGTATACAGAGCTCAGTAATGTCACGTCTGCAGAAAGAATATCTTATGGATGGGGGGGTGGAAAAAGCTGTGAATTTGTAACTTCCAGATCATCACTGACTTGGAGAGATCAATTTTAGTTGCCAGAGCACCACATAGAGCCCTTAAAGTAGCCCATTTTCCTCTTGCGTTCATTATCTGTGCTTGGGTCATGGTGGGCTTAATTGTTTGAAATCCTCAGTACACTGTTAAGTTCCATAGCAGTAGAGGCCATGTGTTTTGTTTTTTGCCAGTGTTCCCCTGTTGTCTAGAGACTGGAACATAGCAATTGCTCAGTATGTGTGGAAGGGATTGAAGGATGGAAAGAAGAAGTGAGGAGCTAGAAAGTTATGAATTTAGTTTACACTTGATTTTAGGACATGGAGGGGTTGTTGTCAGGAGGGCTTATAAAAAGAGAATTGAATTCTAAGATTCTCTCCTTAGAGATAGGAGAAATTAGAGGTAAAAATATCAGTTTAGGCCAGGCATGATGGCTCACACCTGTAATCGCAGCACTTTGGGAGGCCGAGGCAGGCAGATCATTTGAGGTCGGGAGTTCAAGATGAGCCTGGCCAACATGGTCACACCTCATCTCAACTAAAAATACAGAAAATGTTAGCTAGCTGTGGTGGCGCACACCTGTAGTCCCAGCTACTTAGGAGGCTAAGGCAGGAGAATTGCTTGAACTCAGGAGGTGGAGGTTGCGGTGAGCCAGACCACACTACTGCACTCCAGTCTAAGTGACAGAGCAAGACTCCAACTACAAACAAAACAAAACACAGAAATATCAGTTTAAAAAAAGAAAAAAGACTGGACACGGTGGCTCACATCTGTAATCCCAGCACTTTGGGAGATTGAGGCAGGCAGATCCTGAGGTCAGGAGTTCAAGATTAGCCTGGCCAGGATGGTGAAACCCTGTCTCTACTAAAAATACAAAAATCAACCAAGCCGGGTGGCAAGCACCTGTAATCCCAGCTACTCGGGAGGCTGAGGAAGGAGAATCACTGTAACCCAGGAGGTGGAGGTTGTGGTGAGCCAAGATCATACCACTGCACTCCAGCCTGGGCAACAGAGCAAGACTCTGTCTCCAAAAAAAAAATCATGAGGTGACAAGGCCTAAATGAGAGTTTGAGCAATGTTCGTGTGCTATTATACTGTAGCCTACAAACCTTGACAAGTGGTAGTGTACTAAGGACAAAAAACAAACTTGGAAAAAAATTCTAAGATTTCAGGACTGAAAGATATAGTTTTTTATTTATTATTTTTTTCCCTCCATTTAGTGTTATCTAGTGTCAGACATTGTGCTGACAGCTTTATATAATAATCTCATTCAGTCTTCATGTTACAAAAACTTCTTATTTTATAAAAACTGTTATCATTCTTATTTTACAGATGAGAAAACTAGGCTCAGAGAGGTTAAATAAGTTTCCCAAGGGCATAACACTGGTAAATAGCAAAGCTGAGATTCTATCAGGCTTTCTGATTATAGAACCTACATTCTTAACTACAAAGATGGATATATACTTGTAGTTTAATAAAAAATTCTGTCCTATTGAATTTGAAGTGTTTCAGGATATCCTTTGAAGATGGCCTCCTTACAATACACTTTCACATATGATCAGTGCGTCTTAAATTTTTCCAGTCTATAGATGTGGTAATAGGGTTCCAAAGCAGCAGCCTCCCTCCCCCAGGCATAATGTTTTTTGAAATCACCTCTTGTTTTCTATCCAAATTCTATATTTTACTCTACTATGCATTTTTATTAGTTTTACCATATAAAATAGTATTCTAATTTCATTACCTGTACTATTAGTTAATGGAGAGATCCTCTTACATTTATAAAATTAATCTAAACCAAAAGAATGTATCAGGCAGTTTTCTCTACCTTGACACCACAATATTTTGAAAGCCTAGACTTACACAAATAAGTAATTACAGATGGCAACCATTTCTTTCACTGCTTTATCATCCACATAGTGGTGAATCACTGAGAAGAGATATTCAGAATGCTGCCAAAGCAGCTAAATCATATGTTGGTTTTCGACTACTATTGGAAGGAATTTTGATAAGTGTGTTTCCTTGTTAATGGTTCTCCTATATCATATATTGGACTGGAATGGTTGCTTATTCAACATATGGTATAGGAGACAGCTTCTTTTAACTACCTCAAGAAAATACTCACCAAAGGGCATTTTTAGTGAAGAGAGATGACTAATGTGGTTATGCTTTACTTTGGAGAGTCTCACTATATATAAGCTGAACCACGATTCTCAAAGGACTCATTATCACCACAACTAGCTCTCTTAACACAGCTTTCAGACTTCATTTTATTGCAGGGATCTTGAAACATACATAAGAGTAGTACATTCATAGTTTTATATTTGTTGATTCAAAAATATTCCAGCGTTTTAGAAATATTTGCTACATCAACTTTCAACCATTCTTAAAAAATAATGATTTTATTAATCTTACATGTATTTTTAACCCTTTATTATGATGTCTTTTTTGTTTTTAATTCTCCATGAGGAAAAGTCATTTCAACCCAAGTTCCAGATATCTACTATCTTTTCCTCTTAGCTAAATCATGGTATATCTATAATATAGCAAGCTTTCAGAGTTCCTTTCTACTTCATTAAAAATTATCTTAAAAGATAGGTACTCAAATTATTGAATTTTTTCTCTTTCTTAAAACATTCTTTTGAACACATTAAGAAAATTCAGAGCTAAACCTTGATGTAAGCTACTTTTGGTAATTATGTATTCAGAATAAAAGATAGTATTGAAGAATCAACATTTTCACAGTTTATCCTATTGAAGATTTATCCTTCTATTTTTTCCAGCCTTAAATTTTTTTCCAGGAAATACCTTGATCTCTGTAAAGTCTTTATGCAATGTTGAAAATCTTCGTCAGTTATTTTACCATTGAGTATAAAATACACCTTCATAAATACCATCATATTAATATAATAAACATAGACCAATAAAAGAAACAATTTGCTAATGTTAGTGCTAGTGCTATCATCTAGTGGTAAGTTAAAGAACTTGTCTGATACAGTTTTTTCAAGTATGTATTTTGAATACATTAAAATATATCATTTGATAGCATATAATAAACATGGCACTTTCTTTTAGCTTTTAGGCTACCTCTTTTTTCTTTCTTTGATTCAATACAAATTTGGCCTTTTCTAAGTTATGTGGATTTAGTTTGATCAAAGTTATTTCTCTCATATGAACTCAACCTTCCAAAGTGATTCATAAACTGATCTTGAAGAACTTCAAATAATTTTTTTCTTTCTTTTTTTAAATTTTATTTTAATGACAAAATTGTATATATTTGTGGTATACAATGTGATGTTCTGAAATATATCTCCATTATAAAATGACCAATCAACCTAATTAATTAACAGACTCATTACTATCAGAGTTTTTGAACCAGAACAACTCCATCTTGAATAGGGGCTGGGTAAAATGAGGCTAAGACTGGTTGGGCTACATACCCAGGAAGTTAGGCATTCTTAGTTATAGGATGAGATAGGAGGTTGGCACGAGATACAGGTCATAAACCTGATAAACAGGTTGCAGGAAAGAAGCCAGACAAAACCCACCAAACCAAGATGGCAACGAGAATGACCTCTGGTAGTTCTCACTGCTGCACTCCCACCAGTGCCATGACAGTTTACAGATACCATGGCAACGTCCAGAAATTACCCTATCTAGTCCAAAAAGGGGAGGAACCCTCAGTTCCAGAAACTGCCCATCCCTTTGCCATGAATAATCCACCCTTGTTTAGCATATAATCAGGAAATAACCATAAAACGGACAGCCAGCTGCCTTCAGAGCTGCTCTGCCAATGAAGTAGCCATTCTTTAGTCTTTTACTATGTGTGTGTGTGTATATATATATATATATATATATATATATATATATATATACTATGTGTATATATATATGTATATATATATTTGTGTGTATGTGTGTGTATGTGTGTGTGTGTGTGTGTGTGTGTATATATATATATATATATATATATATATATATATATATATATTTGTACTTTAGGTTCTGGGGTCCATGTGCAGAACATGCAGGATTGTTGCATAGGTACATACATGGCAAGCTAGTTTGCTGCCTCCATCCCCCCCATCACCTATATCTGGTATTTCTCCCCATGTTATCCCTCCCCAAACTCCCTACCCCCCACTGTCCCTCCCCAGTCTTCCCCAAATATTTTTTTTAAGTTTCTTGTTTTATATGTGTCCTATTTTATTCTCCAGACCGAGACTTCTAACATTCAATCAATTTTTGTTGGAAAAAATTCTGATGATTTCCCTAAAAAAAACTTTTCTGTTGTGAAAAATTTCAAATACAATAATCTCTCTTTATCCATGGTTTCACTTTCTGTGGTTTCACTTTCCACAGTTTCAGTTACCCATAGGTGAGTATAGTACAATAAGATATTTTAAAAGAGACCATATTCACATAACTGTTATTATAGTGTATATTATTAATGTTTTACTGTGTATAATTTATAAATTATACTTTATCATAGTATGCATATATATAAAAGAGCATATATTGTGTGTGTATAGAGAGAGTTCAATACTATCTGCAGTTTCAGGCATCCACTGGGGGTCTTGTAATGAATCCCTCATGGATAAAGGAAGACTACTCTATATAAAAATAGAAAGATGATGGCTGGGTGCGGTGGCTCACGCCTGTAATCACAGCACTTTGGGAGGCTGGCAGATCCTGAGGTCAAGAGATCGAGACCATCCTGGCCAACATGGTGAAACCCCGTCTCTACTAAAAATACAAAAATTAGCTGGGTGTGGTGGCATGCGCCTGTAGTCCCAGCTACTCGGGAGCCTGAGGCAGGAGAATTGCTTGAACCCGGGAGGCGGAAGTTGCAATGAGCTGAGATTGCACCACTGCACTCCAGCCTGGCACCTGGCAACAGAGCAAGGCTCTGTCTCAGATTAAAAAGAAAAAAAAAAAAATGGAAAGTTGAGTACATTAAACTCTGAGTCTTTAGTAATTATCAGTATCCTGTTGTCCTTGTTGCATCTATTCCCTTGATTTTTTGTTGATATTGTTATCTGTAGTATTTTAAAGGAAGTCTCAGATACATCATTTCACCCATATTGTCAGAGCCAACAAAAATTAACAACAATTCCTTAATATCATATTATGCTCAGTCTATATTTTTCCCCTCATGTCTCACAAATCTGTGTTTAGATTTGGTTTGTTTGAATTAGGATCTCACTGAGATCCACACATATTAGTTGATATGTTTCTTAAGTCTCCTTTAGTCTGTAAGAGTCCCCTTTTTATCCCCCTTATGCCGCTTACTTATTGAAGAAATTGATGGGTACTATGGTTTGTCAGCGATTCCCCCAACTCACAGAATTTAAATTCAGTCATTTAAATTCCTCCACTTGGAGGGAGGAGGCATCCTGCATTTATTGAGCAGGTTGTGTGTGCCAGAAATTCTGCTTAGCTGTTTACCTACATTCTGTGCTTTGCTCTTCCGAAATCTTATGCATCCCATGCATCATAATAGCTTAATAGGAAAGGAAACTGCAATTAGAGAGATTAATCTGTTCAAGATCATGTAGCTAGTAATTGAGCCCAGTTCTGCAGGTTTGGAGGGTTGTTTTTATGAAAAATTAACCTGGAAAATATTAATTCTCATTTATATGTAGAAGTGGGTAAAATAGATTAAAGGAAAGACAAAACTGAATGGAAACAACATCTGTAGCATTTGTATTACTATCGATAAAGCAATAGTAATGTTATACGTGCTTAGTACTTCCCTTGCCCCAATTCTGGACCATTGAAGTCCTGCAGATAATTTATTTCAGTGATAAATATCCCTTAATGAACCAAAAATGTAAGATGTATGGGAGTTCGTTTTATAGAACACCATGACACTCACCAAATAACATTTTCATAAAATGAAAAACTGAGCATTTCTATAAGTCTTTAAATACAGTTTGTTTTCATGGTTTGGAGTTAGTCTGTTCAGAGCAGCAAGTTGATGTCTATATGACCTCCCAAAGTCCTTTCCAGTCCTATGATTCTCACACTAATGAATTCAAACAGAAAAGGATTATTGGGCCAGAACTTGCTTGGAGTATCTTCAGAGCCAGAATGTAGGAAAAGTTACAAAATACAGATGTCTGTCAGGGATGGGATCCAAAGAGAAAACCAGGCCAGAAGTTAGAAATAGATATGTTATTGTACAAAAAAAAAAAGTTTTGACTTTGGCTTTTAGCCATAATTTTTTTATATTCAGATAAAGCTATTAAGCTATAATATCCAGTTGAGAAACAGTGAAGTCCTGTGGTTAAGGATATATAGTTGAAAAAATCATAATTCTTTACATTCAAACGAATGCAGACCAGCTCTCTGTTCTTCAGACCTGTGCCAGACTGCACCTTTTAGAAACTCTGTAATCTTACATTTTTCATTCAGAGGTAAAATCATTCTGATGCCTTTTGGAATTGTCAGTGTTTGCATATCAAGAATTATAAACAAAAATAAAAATCTTTAAAATATTGTATAATTATGTGACATATGGCAAAAATGTTTATACTTTTTAACCCAAAAAGTAAGTCATTATTTTTTATTGTTTTATTGAGGGAAAAGGCTCTTAAATTAATGCCATTCATTTCAATTGCATATTAAACTTTGGAGAATCTGTTATATTAGGAAGATTTTGTTCCTTGTGAGGTTTTTATTTTGTTTTAACCTTTTAAAGAGCATATTGTTCCAAGAATATTTTTTTTCTCTTGGGCAACGAGGTCAGGAGAAAAGGATCAGAGTGGGGAACAGCTGAGGAGGTTTCTGATTGACTATTCTGTGTGTATGTAAGACCTAGTCTGTGGGTACCACTGGTTGTTGGATTTGTTGTTGTTGTCATTTATTCATCCATACTATTTTTTAGTTTTCTATTTTACATTTTTATTTTTGTAATAAATCTTCCATGAATCTCAAGAGAAAAATTTGCCACCTATAATCTGTAATGCATCCCCTAAACAGCTAATTAGGTACCTGTGGCTTTTATCCTACCCTGTAATGTGTTATGAATTTAACTAAATTGTCTAAAAAGCACTTCCCAAATTCATCCTTTCCAAATGATTATATTTGGAAATATAATTATTTTTCATATTTCATTTATGAAATATGATTATATTTCATATTCATTTAGTTTTAGTTTAATGGTATATATTTTATATTCTTTATACATGATGATCCACAGAACAGGACATAGGTTACCACCAAATACTAGTGGTCAGTGCAGCCAGAAATTGTATCTGCAAATTCATGAATTAACAGCCAGTCTTTCTAGCCCAGGAAATTTGCCTCTTTGTAGATTTTCTAAGAGATGATTTTGCAAGACAGAAAATTATAGATTCTTTGAGAGTCTTTTTTGTTCCCTTGGCCACCTGAAACCTGAAAACAACTAAGTGAACAGATGTATGGTTTGATATGTTCAATTGATATGTAAATAGACATATTTTCTAAAATCCTTTGGCTGCTTTTAGGTATGTATAAGGTTAAGAGTGATTGGTGCTAAACTAGTATAAGTCATTATGTCAAGCAAATTTAACATGACAGACAGTAGGAAAAAAGAATCATGATCAATATCAAAGGCATTCATGTTTCCTTGTAATGGTATATGTCGCATATGTGCTTGACTACTTTTTTTTTGCATTCCCCTTTGTGGGTGCAGTGTTGAGGTGGTTATTTAAGAATATGACTGTGCTAGGAAACGATATACTCATAAGTGTATAGTTTATATGAGTATATAGTTTACTATATAAACATGAGTATACTCATATTTATCAGATTTGAACAAATATTTTGAAATTCCAAGTAGTTAGAAAATTTTATTTTCACTTTTATAGGTACATAGTAGATGTATATATTTATGAGGTACATGAGATATTTTCATACAATCATACAATGCATAATCACAACAGGGTAAGTGTAGTATCCACCACTTCAAGCATTTATCATTTCTTTCTGCTATAAACATTCCAATTACATTCTTTAAGTTATTTTTAAATGCACAGTAAATTGTTGACTGTAGTCACCCTGTTGTTCTATCAAACACTAGATCTTATTCATTCTAACTATATTTTTGTACCCATTAGCCATACCTACCTCCCTCCCTCTGCCCCACTACTCTTCTTACCTTCTGGTAACCTTCCTTCTACTCTTTATCTTCATGAGTTCAATCGTTTTAATTTTTAGCTCCCACAAATTAGTAAGAGCATGCAGAGTTTGTCTTTTTTTTTACCTGGTTTATTTCACTTAGCATAATGTCCTCCAGTTCCATCTATGTTGTGGTAAATGACAGGATTTCATTCTTTTTTATGGCTGAGTAGTACTCCGTTGTGTATACATACCACATTTTCTTTATCTGTTCATCTGTTGATGGACACTTGGGTTGCTTCCAAATCTTGGCTATTGTTAATCGTGCTGCAGTAAACATTACAGTGCAGCTATCTCTTAAATATATGACTTCCTTTCTTTTGAGCATATACCTAGCAGTGGGATTTCTGGCTCATATGTTAGTTCTATTTTTAGTTTTTTGATGAACTTCCATACTGTTCTCCATAGTGATTGTACTAATGTATATTCCCACCAACAGTGTACAGGGGTTCCCTTTTTCCCACATCCTCACTAGCATTTGTTATTGCCTGTCTTTTGGTTAAATCCAAGTAGTTCTATGTGTCATGAACAAAACTTATTATACACATAATGAAAAAGTCAGTTTCCTGATTTTTAAGTTTATATGCAAATACATCTTAGCATCTTATCTGTTTTTTAAAAAGAGACTCCATGATGGTTTGCAACAATTACATTTTTATTTCCTGTCAATTGGATTTATGTGTATTTGAAATGGATTATATTTCATATTCATTTAGTTTTAGTTTAATGGTATATATTTTATATTCATTCATGATGAAGTATTTCTAAGGTAGAGAATACCTTAAGTTGGACTCTGAAAATAGCAAACACATTGTGGACATGTACGAATTTACGTTACTTTTATATGTCTATTTCTTGACCCTTCTTCCAGAAAGCCTTCCCCTGATATCCTCTGTCTCCGTCCAGGTGGAAAAGTTGCCCCACTTTAAGACACTCATATTACCCTTTCCCTGGGCCCATGTCTGGGTTCCCGAGAGGCCGACACGTCTGCCGGGGACTCTTGGCCAGCAAGAGGGTCCCAACCTGAATAGGGGAGTGCGCGGGAGAAAAGGTAGACAGAAAGCGGGGTCTGGAGGGCTGAATAAGCAAGACTTGAACAGCAATGCTTAAACAGCAACTTTATTTTGCACATGGTTAGTATATATATTTTTGCCTATAGTAATTACAGAAGCAAATACCATTGTC
>CAUYQU010105077.1:0-14237 GCA_963574635.1 Cheracebus regulus
CATCGTCCCCAGATGGGACCATCTAGTTGCAGGAAAGAAACAAACTCAGGGCTCCCACTGCTTCTACATTTGGTAAGTTGCATAATTATTTTATTATACATTATTTCTGGCCCATGGAAAAATTGTCTGCTATTTGTCTTCTTTCTTTCTCTTTCTTTTTCTTTCTTTCTTTCTTTTTCTTTCTTTCTTTCTTTCTTTCTTTCTTTCTTTCTTTCTTTTTCTTTCTTTCTTTCTTTCTTTTTCTTTCTTCTTTCTCTTTCTTTCGTCTTTCCTGTCCTTTCTTTCTTTTTTGAGAGAGGGTCTTCCTCTGTCACCCAGGATGTAGTACAGTGGCACTAACTTGGCTTACTGTAATCTCAGCCTGCGGGACTCAAGCAATGCTCCCACCTCAGTCTCCTGAGTAGCTGGGACTACAGAGGCCCCATCACCATGCCCAACTAAATTTTCACGAATATTTTGTAGCAACGAGGTCTCACTGTGTTTCCCAGGCTAGTCTCAAACTTCTGAGCCAAGCATTCCTCCCACCTCAGCCTCTGCAAGTGTTGGGATTATAGGCGCTGTCCCTTGCCTATTATATTTTCATATACAGATGATATAACAAAACTTACAGTTGAGGCTAGTAACTTAGTTTTTCACTTTTTGTCTTTATTTTTTCAGTGGAAAATTTAATATTACCTAGCTTTCAGAGTCTTAAAAATTTATCAATTGATATGGGCATATTACTTTTTACTTGTATCTCATATGCTATAATTCTAAAGGTATTGGGAATATAAAATTCATCCTGTTAATTTTTTTCCAGATTGAAGAAGGTATTGTTGTAATGGAAGATGATTCTCCAGTGGAGGCTGTGAGCACACCTAATACTCCCCGAAACCTTGCTGCATGGAAAATTAGCATTCCATATGTAGACTTTTTTGAGGATCCGTCCTCTGAAAGGAAGGAGAAAAAAGAGAGAATTCCTGTGTTTTGTATTGATGTTGAAAGAAATGATAGAAGAGCAGGTAGGAAGCTTTCTTAAAAGATGCCCATGAATGAGTATTGTTTTCAGGTACGATAGACATTTTGCCACTTCAGTCTAACAAATGTAGCTGCATATCAAAAGAGAGTGTCCAAAACAGAAAATTGAAAGAAGCCTTAGGATGTCCTAGGTTATCTTTGTTAGCAGTTAACTAACTCATTCAATCAACATTTATTGAGTGAAGCCTGCTAGACACCTGATAGTCCATCAGGCATTTAATGTTATGTTCTTTTAATGGTTTTGTTGCCATCATTAGCCATTATACTTACTTAATTATCATTAATCCATACAGCACTATATCAGGTATTATATTAGTTTAATTAAGGCAGTATTTTCTCTCACCCATTTTGTGGCTTAATTAGAATTGATGAAAATATGGCCAGGCATAGTGGCTCACTCCTGTAATCCCAGCACTTTGAGAGGCCAAGGTGGGTGGATTACCTGAGGTCAGGAGTTTGAGACCAGCCTGACCAACATGGTGAAACCCCATATCTACTAAAAATACAAAAATTAGCCATGCGTGGTGGTGCGTGCTGTAGTTCCAGCCACTCGGGAGGTTGAGGCATGAAGATCACTTGAACCCAGCCAGGAGGCGGAGGTTGCAGTGAGCCAAGATCTTGTGACTGCTCTCCAGCCTTGGAGACAGTGTGAGACCCTGTCTCCAAAAAAAAAAAAAAAAAAAGAACTGATGAAAATATGGCTAAAACTTTACAAGTTTTCTTCATGTTTAGCCATATTTTTTCTTTTGATTATTTCAGGTATCGACTGTAGAAGAGATAAGGGTTAACAGCGTCTGTAGCAGGATAAAGTCACCACTTTCAAGTCCTACTTGTAACTTGATAAAAAGAAATCAAATTAAAAAATAAAACAGTCACCACTTTTCACTTTGTCCAAGGAGTGAGTCATTCAGTGTAAGGAAAAGCACAAAGTCATGTATATTTTGAGAATGATGAGCAGAAAATAAAGTTGAGCTCAGAAAGAGGGAGTTATGAGGAAAGAAGAAAAAAAAGTGGCAGTGTTAGAAAATGGTTTTGAGAGGATAACAAAGTGGTAGTGTGAAGATCAGTGCTAATTATTCGTATTTATTTTTCAAAAAGTATTAGGTTTTCTGATTTTCTTCAAAAGCTGATCCTGTTTCAAGAACATGAGACACAGGAATTGGGAAGGAAGAATGCCCAGAGTAGCTAGTTATAATTTTTCCTATCATAACTAAATACCAGGCAGAGTCTTATTCTGTGCAGGTCTTAGGCTATACTGCCTGATTTTGTTGGAGTTGCTGTTCAGTCTTAGTAGTTGGTGTTCTCTCAGCATTCTGACAGGTGGACAGCCAAACCATTGTCAATAATAGAGTCTGATTTCTGTTTCAAACTTAGTTTTATTTGGAATATACTTTTGGTTTTGCTTTATGGCAACTGTCTTTAATTTTTATGCTTTATTTTAAAAGGTTAATAATTTAACATAAATTATAATATTTATGGCTCAGTAACTTAAAAATAAAACCCCCACAATCTTAAAACTTGTATTTTATTTTTTAATTTAATTTTTTTTCTTTTTGAGAGAGGGTCTTGCTTTGTTGCCCATGCTGGTGTGCATGTTGCCCATGCTGGCATGACTGTGGCTCACTACAGCCTCAACTTCCTGGGCTTAAGTGATCCTCCCACTTCAGTCTCCTGAGTAGCTGGGACTATAGGTGCATGTCACCACACACAGCTAATTTAAAAAATTTTTTATAGAGGGAGGGTTTCACTGTGTTGCTGAGGCTGGTCTTGAACTTTTGAGCTCAAAGTGGTCTTCCCTCTGTGGCCTCCCAAAGTACTGGGATTTTAGGTGTGAGCCACTGTGCCCGGCCAAAAGCTTGTATTGTAAAGATAATGTTTGTCAACAGTGCTGCAGACTTCTACTGTCAATATAATGTGCATTTAGAAACCATGATCTATGAGGGAGAAAAAAGTATATCATTTACTATGTTGATTTTATATGGATAACAAAATAACAATTTCAGCATTAAAAACCTAACCCAAATATACTATGGATCTTTTAAGACCAGTGTTGAAGAAGAAAACTAGGATTTGTTTTATATGTTGTGATCAGGTTGGTTTTTTCTAAATAGAAGTATTGTTTTGGATGGTTGTGGTATTGATTGACTTGATCATCTAACACATGACGTTAGATGTTAACAATAACAATTAACATTTATGAGGTATGTATTCCGTGCTATGCATTGTACAAAAGTACTTTATGTAGATTATTTTGTGTGATAGACACAATTATTTTTATTCTACATCTAAGTATTATAAGGTACGGTGGTATTATTTGTTTAAGACCACATAGTAAATGGGGGCAGGGTTAACTGGGATTAGAGTAGGCAGTCTGATTCTAGACTCCCTCTTGAAACCATTACTATGTGCTGCCCAATTTGGTAGCCAGTAACTGCATGCGGTAATTAAAATCAAATTAAATTGTATTAAAATTTCAGTTCTTTAGTTGCAGTAGCTGCATTTCAAGTACTCAGTGACAACATGTGGCTAGTGGCTGCTGTTTTAATGCAGATTCATGGAGCATCTTCATAATTGCAGACTTCTGTTGGATAGTACTGCTCTGTACTATATTAAATTAGGGCAGCATGGTAAATATTTGAGAGACCCAAAATCAATTAAAAAAAATTTTGTGAAATACATCATTTTGGTGACATTTTAAAAATAATCATAATTGCATGATATTTTAAAGTTTCTGTCAGCTCTGATTCCATTATAGGAAAAGTATATTTTCTTGAGATAACGTCATAAATAGATGAAATTTGTTAGTCACTTCTAGGTAACTAAAATACAGGATAAAATTTGTTAATAATGTTATGCCAAAAATAACAAACTATGACTGTGGAATAATTTCCAGTTTTATATTCTTTTTTTTTTTTTCAAGACAGAGTCTCACTCTGTTGCCCAGGCTGGAGTGCAATGATGCAATCTTGGCTCAGTGCAACCTCTGCCTCCCAGATTCAAGCAATTCTCCTGCCTGAGGCTCCTGAGTAGCTGGGACTACAGACGCCTGCCACCATGCCCGGCTAATTTGTATATGTTTAGTAGAGGCAGGGTTTCACCATGTTGGCCAGGCTGGTCTTGAATTCCTGACCTCAAATGATCCACCTACCTCAGTCTCCCAAAGTTCTGGAATTATAGGCGTGAGTCACCGTGCCCAGCCATCTTTGTATTCTTAATGTTTTAAATATGGTATTCTTTTAGGGTGTTAAAATTATTTGTTACTCAGTGTGTGTTTACTCAATTTACAGTCGGACATGAGCCTGAACATTGGTCTGTCTATAGAAGATATCTTGAATTCTATGTACTTGAATCAAAATTAACAGAATTTCATGGTATGTTATTCTTTTTGGATAAAACATTACATTTCACCATTACTATTCTTTAAAGTTATGATACCAGATTAATTTATTTTAAATAATTATACCAAAGAAATACAACAGTGGCGCTGTGTACACTTTTATTGATAACAGAAGTGTACTGTTTATCTTATTTTTACTTATCGCTGTAAAGTTCTTGTAATGCACATTTATGCTTTTTTAATAATAAAATAAAAATTTAAAAATAGCGATTTTAAAACTGTATTTTAGAAAGTGTTTTCTGTTTGCTCTTTTTTGTTCTTCCTGTCTCATCAATTTATTTATTTTGGTTAATATCAGGGATACAGTTATAAATAATCTCCAGCCTTTTTTTTTTTTTTTTTTTTTTTTTACATGTAGCTTGGTGAGTTTTACTTGTGTGTTCTAATCTTTTTATTTTAAAAAAGCTCTGTAGAGTGTCCCTTGATCCAAATTCAGGTTGATTTTGAATTGAGAAGGGTAAGGAGCATTCCTTTCCCTGCTATAAGAGCAAAGCCTGTGATAAGGATGATTATTATAGGAAAATAAAGGTCCTACTCCATATTTGTGCCTAGATTTTGGGTTTGTATTTGTATTGAAATGGTTTTTTCTTTCTCTCTACCAATCTGGTGCAGTACCATCCTTGTTCTTTCTCTGAAAACTTTTTTTTTGTTTAAGGCTGAGAGAAGATAATTATCTTTATACTTTTCTTTTCTGATACTAAAATTTCTAAAGCCAGTCCTATCTGAGAAAGTACATTCATAGTTTTTACATTTTTTTTCTTTCTTTTTTTTTGTTTGAGATGGAGTTTTGCTTTGTCACCCAGGCTGGAGTGCAGTGGCGCGATCTCAGCTCACAGCAATCTCCGCCTCCAAGGTTCCAGTGAGTCTCCAGCCTTAGCCTCCTAAGTAGCTGGGATTACAGGCATTTGCCACCAATGCCTGGCTGTGTTTTTTGTATTTTTAGTGGACATGGGGTTTCATCATGTTGGTCTCAAACTCCTAACCTCAAGTGATCGGCTCACCTTGGCCTCTCAAAGTGCTGAGATTATGGGTGTGAGCCACTGCACCCAGCTTACATTTTGATTTTAAGCTATTTATGTAGCATTTACAAAATGCTATCTTTTTTCCCTATGAGAAATTAGTTACTTCTTTAGTAAGGTTTTATCTAATATATCTCACCAATTTCAAAACAATCTCATAATAATTTTTGAAGCTGTCTTACTAGTATAGAAAGCTAAAAAAAATCTATGTCAAACTGTGGTTGTTATGAGTGATACTTTATCAGTAGACTCAAATTCTTTCGTCTGGGCTTCTGACTTGAAGCTCTCTGATTTTGTGAATATTATTCAAAGAATAATGTCACATCTCTACAAGGCAGTGTTGTTAATCTGAAAGTGCCATAGTAAATGTTAAAACCTACTTTAAGGTTTTAAAAATAATAGCAGAACACAGCAATAACTTTAATATGTACTAATTTCAGGTACATTTCCTGATGCCCAGCTTCCTTCTAAGAGGATTATTGGCCCCAAAAATTATGAATTCTTAAAGTCAAAGAGGGAAGAGTTCCAGGAATATCTACAGGTAGAGCATCAACTGTATTAATTCCAAAAGTTGCTAATTATAGCATTCTCTAATTTGTCTCTTTTTCTCTTGTATATTTGTGCTTTGCTCTATAAATACCTGTCCATGTGGATTTTAATTATAAAAAATTTCCATGTGAATTTTAGAATGAATTTTTGTCAAGAGTATATTACTTCCACCTACCTTCTCTCCCCGCCCGCCCCCAAAATGGAATAAAATACAAGATATTTTCTTAGGGGAAGAAAAGTTTTTTTTTTTAGGCTGAGTCTCACTCTGTCACCCAGGCTAGAGTGCTATGGCATGATCTAGACTCACTGCAACCTCCACCTCGTGGGTTCAAGTGATTCTTCTGCCTCAGCCTCCCGAGTAGCTGGGATTACAGGCATACACCACCACGCCTGGCTAATTTTTGTATTTTTAGTAGAGACGAGTTTCATCATCTTGGCCAGGCTGGTCTCGAACTCCTGACCTCATGGTCCACCTTCCTTGGCCTCCCAAAGTGCTGGGATTACAGGCGTGAGACACCGTACCCAGTCCAGAAAAATCTTTACTTAGTTTTAGGCTAATTAAAACTTTGTATAGGACATTAAAAAAGAAGCATTTGGTGTAAAAGATTAGATGCATTTGAAGAGTACTGGATAGTATTCTTAGAATATTTGTTACTGTTTGTACTATTTTCTGTTTAACATATTCTGAACTTTGGAGTACCTTTTCTTTTGGATTCATAGATGTTTTTCCAATATCCTGGGATCAACTCTACTATTTGCTACATGGAATTGAATTCCATTTTTTCATAGTGTCATGTGTGCACATAACATTACGTTAAAATATAATTGGTATATTATTTCAATACCTGGTACACTTGGTGTAAAAGTTACTTGAGACATCAGGCTCTCCAAGATTAATAACCATCTTTCTTCATCAAGTGCTTATAAGAGAGGATACTTTTATTTGCTTAAAAAATATTTTATTTGGGCATGGAATTTTATATGTTTAAAAAATTGTTGATTCAGTCAAATTTGGGTGCTTCCTGCCCCAAAATAAATACTTTTAAATTAAAAATACTCAGCAGTGTAAAGGAATATTTACACTTTATTTTCTCTCTCTGAACTGTTGAACACTTTCAACTCCAAGTTGGAAAAATAGATCTGTATTTTCTATATACAATTTTTGGTGATGTGAAAATTGAAATATGAAATAGTAATTAACTACTGCAAGGATGTTTGGATAAAACATAAAGCTATGTCTTTGTTGATACTGTTAACCCGTTATTTGAACCAGCTAATTATTTCTGCAAACTAGAGTACTTCACTGTATAAGAAATATTTTCTGTTAATATGGATTTAAATTAGAGGTTACTGTACTGGTTTTTAAATGTAGATTTCTATTTATGTTTTGTTAATGTTTCATAGTTAGAAAACTGTTAGGTTAAGACTGGGTTAATTTTGGCTTTTAAGTCATTTTTTTTTTTTTGAGATGAAATTTCACTCGTCATCCAGGCTGGAGTGCAGCATGATCTCGACTCACTGCAACTTCCACCTCCCGAGTTCCAGCGATTCTCCTCCCTCAGCCTCCCAGGTAGCTGGGATGACAGGCGCCTATCACCACTGGCTAATTTTTGTATATTTAGTAGAGATGTGATTTTGCCGTGTTGGTCAGGCTGGTCTCGAACTCCTGACCTCAGGTGATCCACCCGCTTCGGCCTCCTAAAGTGATAGGATTACAGGCAGGAGCCACTGTGCCTGGCCCATTTTATCTTATTAGAAAATAGTGTTGCAGGAAGAACAGACAACAGATTTTTAAAGTTATTTCACATTTCCACATCTAGTTTTCTGCAAAACCCTTTATGCTGACTTTTAAAAATTATTAAGAAAGTTGTATCATGCTATCGTACTCATTTTATAGTTGAGCAACTGGGAAATAATAGTAGGTTATGTTTAGTTTTACTTCCTGTGTGTCCAATACTGTGCTAAATCCTTTATATAACAACACTATAAAGTCAGTAGTGTCATTATTCTTATTTTATAGGTGAGGAAACTGACTCTTGGGCAATTTAGGAACTTTTCTAGTGTCACTTAGCTGGCATGTGGAAGAGCCAGCATTCAAACTCATTCATTTCTGACTGTAAAGGCCAAGATCTTACCTACTATCCTATACTCTTCTTCCTAAAAATGTAATTGCTTTGTTATTATTTTAAATTTAAAGTGGCTTTTGGGGATAAAAATAAAATTAAAAAAACATTTAAATACAGTTTTGATTACTCTTCTAGATTTCTAAGCTATTTTTTCCCTTTTCTTTGTCCATTCAAGAAACTTCTGCAGCATCCAGAACTGAGTAATAGTCAACTTCTGGCAGACTTTCTTTCCCCTAATGGTGGGGAAACACAGTTTCATGATAAAATACTACCAGATGTAAATCTTGGTAAGTCAATTTAAAGAATCATTGTAAGAGAATAAGCTGAAAAGAATCAGCATTTTCAAATTAATTTAGAAAAATAGTTTATATAGTATAGCCTATGGTGAACTCCAAGGGCTCTTATTTCTGCATTTAGAGATAGATTGACCTTACTCTGTCCATTTTGAGTTCTGATTATTTAAGCAGTCACTTCTAGCCATATGTCCTCGTCACAGAAAATATTAGTCAATATATTTATAAATTTATTTTCTTAAATTTAAATATAAGAAAAATAGAGATGGTGTTTTTAGCATATGTGAATCAGTGTTTTCAGCATACAATATATGAATAGCTATGGTATTTGAAATGTCTCATTAAATATCTCAAAAAGACTAGCTCTGTTGGCATTTGACTTAGTGTAAAGACAGTTGCTTTTTTCTTCATCTTTCAGTTATATTGTGTCCTTTCTTATTTTGTATTTTAAACCATTATAAATATCTTTAAAACCTAATTTTTGGGTCACTTGTAGTAGTAATTTAGGTAAGTAAACTTTGTATAATTGGCTTTTAGTTAACTTGAATTAATCTTAATGTCATTCTGAGCAAATTTCATTTCATGATACTTCTGTACATGGATTTTATTTAGTTGAATTGTTGTCTGTAAAACTGGCACGGAATGTACACTTGACATTGTAGAAACATTTCTGCTTTAAATGTCATTGTTTTTCACTTGTTTTGAATTTTTAATTAGTAATTTAGAAAAATAATTTAGGTTCTTATTCCTTAATTTCAGAGTAACTTTGTAATTAGTAAAACCATTTTGCAATTAGTAGATTGCCTTATTTCTGTTAGTACTGTTGTAAAGGAAATTAAGATGTGTCAGAAAGCTTATATTTGCTCTATTTTTAAAATATTAATGTTTATTATGACAGATAAAAAAATTCTGTGGCCAAAGCACAGTCTGTTGGGATACTGAAGACATTATTATATTTTTACTATTAGAGATTGAAGTTAGTATTTCCTGAAGATAATGTTTCAGAAAGCATTTTTCTGTTGTAATACTTGAGCACCTAATTTCAGCTGTCACTTTTGGATGAAGTATTTATATTATAGTTTGTCTAAATAGCAACAAGGTCAACAGAAATCCAGATAGATCGTCTTCTCTAACCACTAATATAGTATATACATTATAAGTACATGTATAGTCCGGGCACAGTGGCTAATACTTGAAATCCCGGCACTTTGGGAGGCCGAGGTGGGCAGATCATGAGGTCAGGAGTTCGAGACCAGCCTGACCAGCATGGTGAAACCCCGTTTCTACTAAAAATACAAAAATTAGCCAGGGATGGTGGTGCGTGCCTGTCATCTCAGCTACTTGAGGAGGCTAAGGTAGGAGAATCACTTGACCCTGTGAGGCAGAGGTTTCAATGAGCCAAGGTCACGCCACTGCACTCCAGCCTAGGCAACAGATTGAGACTCTGTCTCAAAAAAAAAAAAAAGTGTATGTATTAAAAAATAGATATATAAAAAATGATTCAATTAAATAAATGGTAGTCTGAAATTTTCCAAAGAATCATCTTACAACCCCCCTTACATGCCTCCATTCTGTTGTATAAACTGTTCCTTAATTACTATTCTACCGGCTGGTTATCAGTGATTAGATTTCTTTTTTTCCTGTGATGGAATTTTGATCTGTTACCTGGACTGGAGTGCTGTGGTGTGATTTTGGCTCACTGCAGCCTCCATCTCTTGGGTTCAAGTGATTCTCCTGTCTCAGCCTCCCAAGTAGCTAGGATTACAGGTGCCCGCAACCACACCCAGATAATTTTTTGTGGTTTTAGTAGAGATGGGGTTTTACCACATTCCCCCGGCTGGTCTTGAACTCCTGGACCTCAGGTGATCCATCCTCCTCAGCCTCCCAAAGTGCTGGGATTACAGGCATGAGTGAGCCACTGTGTCCAGCCAGTGAACTCATTGTTAATGGAGACATTTTCTCACTCCTCAGTCTTCTTGACCTCCTCTGCAGCATTCTTTCCTTTAGAAATTCTTTGCCTTTAAGATTCATTAATGCATACTATTCTCTTAACTGTTCCAGTGCTATCACTGCATTTCCATCCTACACAATCATCCCTTATCTCTATACACCTAAATATAGGTGTATGTCCTTAATTTTCTTCTTGCTAGTCTCCACAGAACCTATTATTTTAATTTTTACCTATATGTAAATGTTTCTAAATGTAGTCTGACCTTTAGTTGTACTTTTCTAATATCCAGCTGGACATCACCACCTGATTTCCTGTCATCTTTTCAGAACCAATATGTAATTCTGTTAATGGTGTTACAGTCATTTCAGTCATGTTTGAAATTTTACCATTAACTACACATCTTTTTTTTTTTTTGGAGATGGAGTCTTTCTCTGTCACCCAGGCTGGAGTGTAGTAGTGTGATCTTAGCTCACTGCAACTTCTGCTTCTCGGGCTCAGGCGATCCTCCCACCTCAGCCTCCTGAGGACTACAGGTCCGGACTGCCATGCCTGGCTAATTTTTGTATTTTTAGTAGAGATGGGGTTTTGCCATGTTGCTTAGGCTGGTCTTGAACTCCTGAGTTCAAGTAATCCACCTGCCTCAGACTCCCAAAGTGCTGCGATTACAGGTGTGAGCCACCATGCCCTGCCTTACACATCTTTTTAGTACCCAGATTCTGTAAGTTTTTCCTATTTGGTGTCTAATTTATGGCTTCCTCTTCATTTCCTTTACTCTTTCCTTAATTCTGTTTTCATTGCCTCTTATTTGGACTGTACTAAGTTTCCTATCTAGTCTCCAGGATTTCAGTCCTCCTCCTGCCCTCTATCAGTTTTTCTTATATAATACAGTAAGATTAATCTTCCTAAAGTACACATTTGACCATATCTAAAATCCTTTTATTTCTCTCTCTTTATTAACTTAGGAAATCTATATATGGAACCCTCTGAAAATCACTATGTGCTTTGATACCAATATATCTTAACGGTATTATTTCTTACTACTTCCTTTCATACTTTAGCAAAAATTGAATCCCTTATATTCTTTTGTTCCAGTGCCTTTGTTTATACTCTTTTCTTCTACTTTAAATGCTCTTCCACTCTAGCTATATGTTTACATATTACCTACCTTTGAAGATCCAGCTGAAAGAAAGGGACTTCTGGTTCTTCTTAGGGAAACCGGGAAGCCTTAGAAAGGTGTCATTTGTTTAATCTTGAAAGATTAATAGAAATCGGCAGGAGACAGATAAGGAAATCATTCCAGTTGGAGGGACTGGCATGTACAAGAGGCATGAAAGAGGGAATCAGCTGGTAATATTTGGAGTATCTTGAAGGTAGAATACATGTAAGAGAGTGAGATTAGAAAAATAAGTTATGGTCAAATGTGTCATGGTAAGGATGTAAGGAATTCAGACTTGATCATCTAAGTAGGGAGAAAGAGATATTTATATGTTTTAAACAATGAAACCAAATAAGATTTTAGTTTCAGAAATCCAACTCTTGCAGCAGTTTAAAGGATGATACTAAAGGTACTTAGAATCAGTATCTGGGAATAAACCTAGTAGAGTATGTCTGTGCATGACCGTTACACAGAGAACATTATAAACTTTTATTGAGAGATATTAAAGAAGACCCAAGTAAATAGAGATCGTAATCATTGTTTAGAAACCACAATACTGTAAAGATGTAAATGTATCCCCAAGTTGATTTCAAGCTATAGTACAGGCCCAATCAAGATCAAACAGGTTGTGTCATGTGTATACCTTGAAGCTGAATCTGTAATTTATATAAACATGCATAGGACCAAGTAGATAACACACTTTAGAAGAACAACAAGGTTGGAGAACTCTATCATATGTCTTGACTTTTAACACTAAATCGGTAGATAGGTGGAACAGAACAGAGAGCCCTGGACAGATCTGTACATCTCTGGACACTTGATTTGTGAGCATGGTTCTGCAGAATGGGGAGGGAGTCAACTTTTCAAGAAATGCTACTGGGACATTGAGTATACATTTGAACTCTTACAAAGTAGCCACACATAAGTGGACTGGAGTCCTATATAGAAACCTATAAAGATTTTAGAAGATTGCAGAGATAAATCCATGTATAGTCAACTAAATTTGACGGAGGTACCAAGAACATACATGGGGGAATGAATACCCTCTTTAATAAACAGTACTGGGAGAACTGGATCTCTCTGTGCAGAAGAATGAAACTAGACTACTTTCAATCAGATAATAAAAAAATCAAACTTATAGTGGATTAAAGACTTAAATGTAAGACCTCAAACTATAAAACTACTAGATGAAAATGAGGGGAGGACTTTAGTCAAAGATCTTATGGCTAAGACTTAAAACAATAGGCAACAAAACATAGACAAATGGGGCTATATTAAACTATTAGGTTGGTGCAAAAGTAATTGCGGTTTTTGCCTTTTTTTTTTTTCTTTTGAACAGCAAAACCTCACTTTTGCACCAACCTAATAAAAAGCTTCTACACAGCAAAGGTAACAGTCAGCAGAGTGAAGAGACAGCCTATAGAATGGGAGGAAATATTTGGGGGTATTACATCTGTATGTTTTGCAACTATTTAACCTGTACAATGGGAGAAAATATTTGCAAATTCAATTAGAAGACAATACAGTAGAGAAGTGGACAGAAGAAAATAATTTCACCAGGCTGGGCAACATAAGTGAGACCCTGTCCTACAGAAAACAACAATAAAAAATTAGCTGGGAATGGTGGTGTGCATGTGTTGCTCTGGCTGCTCAAGAAGCTGAGGCAGAATCACTTGAGCCCAGGAAGTTCGAGGCTACAGTAAGCTATGTGATCACACCACTGCACTGCACCTGGGTGGCAGAGTGAGACCCTTTCTCTAAAACCAGAGGGGAAATCAGATGGCCAGTAAGTATGTGGAAAGATGCCTAATTTCATTAATAGGGAAATTCAAATTAGAATCATGTTTGGGAAATACCACATTCACCAAAGTGTTTAAAAGTTGATAATACTAAGTGCTAAGCATTGGTGCAGATATAGAGCAACAGGAACTCTTATACACCATTGATAGGAATATAAATTGAAAAACTACTTGAAAAATTGTTTGGTATAAAAATGAAGGACCCAGCAGTTCCTCTCTCAGATATATACTTCAGAGACTCTGTTTTATGTTTAAGAAGGTTCAGAGTAGCATTGTTTGTATAGCCCAAACTAGAAACAGCACAAATGTTCATCAGTAGTTGAATGGACAGATAAACTGTGGTAAAGTCATAACGTTGAATACCCATATCATGAGGCTACTAGCAACAATGTGGATAAACTTTTAGAAATGTTGAATGAAAGAAGCAAGACATGAAAGAATATATACAGCCTGATTCTTTTTATGTAAACATCAAAACATACTAAACTAATATAAGTTGAAAAAGTTTGAATAAAATTTTTAAAAATGGGTGAATGCAGTGGCTCGTGCCTGTAGTCCCAGCACTCTGGGAGGCTGAGACGAATGAACCACCTGAGGTCAGGAGTTTGATCAAAATGGCGAAACCCCATCTCTACTAAAAATACAAAAATTAGCCAGTCATGGTGGTGGGCACCTGTAGTCCCAGCTACTCAGGAGGCTGAGGCAGGAGAATTGCTTGAACCTGGGAGGTGGAGGTTGCAGTGAGCCGCTATTGCGCCACTGCATTCCAGCCTTGGTGACAGAGTGAGACTTCATCTCAAAACAAAAAAACATTGTTGAAAAATAACATAGCATTGGCTAGGTGCAGTGGCTCACACCTGTAATCTCAGTAGACTGAGGTGGGTGGATCACTTGAGATCAGGAGTTCAAGACCAGCCTGGCCAACATGAT
>CAUYQU010105078.1:0-97331 GCA_963574635.1 Cheracebus regulus
GCCCCTTCTCCACAGAGCCGGACCTTCCCGGGTTCGCTGTGCTTGCTGTGAGACTCTCAGTCTGCAGCGCTTCCAATTGCTGTTTTCCTTGTGGGGATGGGACCAGCCGAGCCCGTCAGTCCCGTACACTCCGCACCGGGAAGCGCCACGCTGGGGCACCGGCAAAACAGCCGCGCCGGCCAAACAAGTCGCGCTGGTGACCCGTGTGGCTCCTCTGCCGGGAATCTCCCGGTCTGTGGGCGACAAAAATTCGTTGGAAAGTGCGGCGTCCACTCGTTCTCTGCGCTTTCACTGGGAGCTACATTCCTGGGCTGTTGCTAATCGGCCATCTTGGATCTCTCTCCCATTAAATTATTTTTTAAATGATAGTATCCATTTACAATGTACGAAACTTGGAAAAATTGTTAAATACTGTACAGTACAGTGATAGAACATTAGCTGGCCGTTAGAATTATGTTTCCAAGGGCTATAATGGCATGGCAAATGCTGAAAAGATCAGGTAAAGAGGGCAGCACACAAAGTTGAATATATAATATGATCCCAATTATGAAACCAAACAACATAGAGATAAAAGACTGAAACTGATGTTTTCAAGATGTTAAGCTGCTGTGGTGGCAAATGCCTATAATCCTTGGGAGGCCAAGGTGGGAGGATGGCTTGAGTCCAGGAGTTTGAGAGCAGCCTGGACAAACGTAGAGAGACCCTTGTCTCTGCAAAAAAAAAAAAAAAAAAAAAAAAATTAAAATTAAAAATATCAGCCAGGCATAGTGGCACACGCTGGCAGTCAAGGCTACTCGAGAGGCTCAGGTGGGAGGATGGCTTGAGCCTGGTGCTATAATGGCAGCACTGCACTCTACCCTGGGTGAGAGCAAGAGAGCCTGTCTCAAAAAACAAAACAAACAAACAAAAACAACAAGAAAAAGATGCATGTCAACTGTGGTAATCTTGGGTGATAAGCTGATGAACTTTGATTTCTTTTTTATATTATTCCATATTGGTCAAATTTATCTTCAGCAAGTCCAGACTGCTCTTATAAGTGGAAGGAAAAAATAAGTCATTACTGTTAAGGTCTCCTATAACAAAAATTCCCCACTGAAATTAATTAGGTATCCTTTAATCTAAGTATATAAAAGATAAATAGTATTAGATATAAAGGAGATATTAGATATAAAGTATTAACTATCCATGGAATTTTTATCTTACCCTTTTCTGAGCAGCTGCTCAACCATTCATTGGCACCATATTCTGACTTGGGGGAAGGGGCAAGGACCGAGTGTCCAGGTCTCTGTCCCTGTCCTGGAGTCTGCCATGGGTCACAGGAAAAGGCAAAATTGCTTGCAGTGCAGTGTTTGCTGGGTGTGATTTGAAGGTGGCTACAGTCCAGTCTCCTTCATCTAGGGTATCTCCTTACCACCTCCATCTCATTCATCCATTCATTCCACAAACACAAATTGTGCATCCACCCTGCGCTTACATTCTCTGCTACACAGTGTGGGGACTCAGATCTATCCTGGCCTCAAGGAGCTTACTCTCTAGCAGTGAAAATACTGAAGCACACAGGTAACTAAAATGCTGGGTCAAATTTGGCAAGGGCATGAGCAAGGTGCATGAGGTTTCCAAAGGAATGGAGGGAAATACAAACTCTCAACTCTTCGTGAGTCAGTGCAGGGCCAGTTCTGTAAAATGCTCTCATGTTGAAGGGCTGCTGATTCCCTGCATGATTTACAATTTCACAAAACTTGACTCTTTGGAAACATGGTGTTTAAACATAGAAAAAGGAGTCATCCTGCTATATAATCGGCTTACCCTGAAATGTATTAATAACTCTGGCCCAAATGTGGTTCTCCCAGCAAGCTGCTAACAGGTTTAAATTTCTTCCTGTGGTTTCTTGATTATGTGAGCATGCAAGAAGGCTGTTTTTTGTTTTGTTTTGTTTTGTTTTGTTTTGTCTTGACCATTTCCAATAGATAAGAGTACTGATCTTTACCTTCTAAGACAGCACGGAAAAGATGTCCATTTGTACTCATACACATTCCAATAAAATATCTGTTATTAACAGAGGTTTATCTCTCTACTCACAAATAGTGGGTGAAGGGCCCATGCTTCTCAAAATTACTTGCCTTCTTTCCTGCCTCTCCTGTCCCCGACACCAAGGCTGTGCTATGTGAGAAGGAGTCAGAGGGGAGCTCCGCCATCTGCCCCTGGTATCTGTGGAACAGCCCCAGGCAGGCTACCCTCGGACCTCCTGGGCAACAGTATGCCTTTACTAAATTAGAGGTGGCAGTAAATATGGGATGAGTTAGTTTGCAAATGGTCACAACCTCACCCTGAAAATACTAAAAGCTATAGGTACATGTTGTTTAGCCAGGAGGAGTGTTCCTGGAAATGGCAGAGCTAAGTCAACCAGCCATACACCGAGCAACCTTAGCAGAGTGTTAATGGAGCAGGGTTCCCAACACAGTATGCGTCTATCTGATCTGATAGAAAGACAGCTAGTTGGCGGTTTGATCAAAATAGTAAAAGTGCGGAATCATTCTAAGAAAATACATACACAACCCCTTTAATTTAAAACACATATTTGCCAATCTTTTGAACTTGGGCCAAGGCCCTTTCCTGTGTCTTTGTGGTTCCTTCTGCAAAATCCACATATGCAATGTATCAAAGTTGGTTTCCAGGTCGGGCTTCTTTATAGTGCAATTAGACTTTAAGACACCTTGAACCCATCAGAGCACAGAGTCTTCTTTATTTCTGTAACTCCCCAGCCCTTTCTCCTACAATTGTCTCACAAACATCCAATTTAACAATCATTTTTAATCAATTCACCCTAGCCAAGTTTTCCAAGTAATCAAATTTATTTTATTACTTAAAAATATATTTTTCACTCATAATCCATTTTACTCATGTTTGTGTAACATCAATTAAACTTAAAGTTTCAAATAATTGCAATAGCCGCCCTAAGAAGATTTAGGAGCAAACCCACCCAGTGCTTGGAGGACGGACAGTGCCTGGGATGCGCTGGAAAGTACCTTACAGCCAGGGCTGTCGGGCCCTCTGTGCAGCCGGAGGGGCCTCCACTCCAACTTAGCTGCCCACCACAAGCTCTGTGGACTTTGGGGACTTAGTCTTTGTTCCCAGAGTACACACAGGTAGGCCAAAAGCAGAACCCCACATCCCATTGAGGTCACTCCTGTGGGCTGCCACGACTCACAAGTGTATTTTAACCTGAAAATACACGTGAAATTATCCTGTGTGTGTCTGGCCTTCAGAAAATTACCCCAAAATAATTGATAAGTGTTTCAGCCAACAGCATCACTCCACACGCGCTCACATTGTTCCACCCCACACCCACCACCTCCACACACACTTCCACTGTGGGTGGGCATGTGACAGCTGGCAGGCCAATGGAACCCATGGAAGCAATGCCTGCCACTTCCAGGCTGGCCATAGGAACCTCTCACGTGACCCACTGGCTTATGTGACCTCTGCGCTTCATTTCCTCCTTTCAGCTAAACACACGGGCAGTTCCACGACTCTGAAACCCTGGGAATTGGATAGAGGAAAGTGGGGACTATTCCCCAGGCTGAATCGAACTGTGCTTGAGCAAGAGTTCAGCTGTTGAAATGTGGTTACATCTGATTTCCAGGAAAACATAGGGGTAATGGCCAAAAGTCAGAGCATGGGAGGGTAAGCAACATTTTATGGGCTGGTCCCCTATGTTCTGGCTGACATTGCCATTTGGAAGCTGGGCTCCTCAAGGTAGAACAAAACGCTGGGTGTAAGAGCTGTATGTCCAGCAATTTAATTTGGGGAATATGAATACATATTAAAAGACAAATAATACCAAAGACCAGTATGTACAAAGTGCCAAATGAAAGGGAAGAGAGTGTTGTCAACTGCTACTGCCCAGGAAGGCTTCAGAAAGGGAGCGATAGGCAAACTGCTCCTGCAAACCGGCTGGAAGGGAAGATGGCACACCAGGCAAAAGGATAGGAGGTCAAAGAACCAGAGACAGGAATGATCCTGAGACTTGGAGGGCAGTTTGGGAAGTTCTGGAAAGTCAGCTTGGAGAGGGAGGTACAGGCTGTGGAAAGTCTACATGTGGAGATAAGGAATTTGGACTTGACCCTCTATGCAACATGGAGATGCATTATAGAAAACTTAGGACACGGGAATGAATTCCCAGTATTTTAGAAAGATTAGTCTGGAGGAAGGTTAATTAATAGATTGCTGTGGTGATTCGAGAACAAATCCTGAGCAAGGCCCGTGTCAATCCTCTGTTTTGTTACAGTGGGGCCTGGCACACAGGGTGTTCTAGATTCTAGGTACCAAATACATATGTCTTCAATTGGATTGGGACGAATGTGGTCTTGACTAGCATAGAGGCCAGGGGCCTGGAAAACAAGGAACATGTGAGAGATTATATGAAAACACATCAGACTGGGCCTGTGGAAGAGGGAGAAAATAACCACCAGGCTCTGAACATATGTGAGTGAGAATTAGTGATAGCACGGACAATAGAGACTTGCCCAGCATGGGAGTAGATGTGAGTTTTGTTTTAGATGCTTCTGATTTGAAGCAGTGATGGGCTCCACGGATTTAAATGACTAGTGGGGAAAGAAGAAACCTTAAAGAGGAAATAAGAGCAGAAATCAGAAATGAGAGATTCTTTCCAGGAGGTGAAAGCTAGAACCAAGAATGTGAATTAACCTGAGAGAGTGGAGAAAGAAAAGGCCCAGGAAAGACCCTTTGCTTCACCCTCTCCTCACTTCTCACTGTGCAGGGGTGGAAGCCACTCCCGTGTCCCCAACTGCATTCCTAAAGATGATGCCCAATGCTTGGATTCTGACAGTGCTTTCCGAACCTGAACAGACACAGGGACATCTGGAGCATACTTTAAAACACAACTTGGCCAGGCACAGTGGGCTTACAGTTCGTGCCTGTAAGCCCAGAACTTTGGGAGGCCGGGGTAGGCAGATCACGAGGTCAAGAGTTCAAGACCATCCTGGCCACATGGTGAAACCCCATCTCTACTAAAAATACAAAAATTAGCTGGGCATGGTGGCGCACGCCTGTACTCCCACCTACTTGGGAGGCTGAGGCAGGAGAATCGCTTGAACCCTGGAGGAGAATCACTTGAACCCCAGTGAGCTGAGATCACGCCATTGTACTCCAGCCTGGTGACAGAGTGAGACTCCATCACCAAAAAAAAAAAAAAAACCCCACGACTTGCTGGGCTCCATCTCACAGTGTCTGCTTCAGGAGGTGGCATCGAGTCTGAGAATATGTGTTTTTAACGCACTTTTGAGCGATGCTAATGCTGTTAGTCTGAGTCCGCTCTTTGAGAACCTCTGGACTATGAGAAACAAGCTGCCTTGGCTCCTCTTGGAAGCCACCTCCCAGAGTTCAGCCTCCTCTACTCCCTGACACCCACAGCATGTGCGGGTGGGCCTTCAGGGGTCCTAAGGCCAACTCTTCAGTTCAGGAAACTTGGTTTAGAAAGTGACTGCCATGAACTGCTAAGATAAAAGATCAAGTCTCCTGGGCTTACATCCTTATTGCCAAAATGATCTTATGTTCTTTTACAAAAATATGCAGATGTCAACATTCTTTTCAGAATACACAAAATAAAGAAAGCTTATCTGCCATTCATGTGAAGTCCTTAAAGTGCTTCATTTCCCTCAATGCCTGTCATCCCTCTTTGATGTCAGCTAGAAGAACCTAGAACGTCTATGCCTTGGGGAACCTGGCATAGAACTCACCACTCTGCAAGGTGGTAGAAGACCATTCCAGTGCAGGCAAACCAAGAACTAAACGAACAACTCTGGTGGGGTCTCTTCATATAATATCTCAAACCCTGAGAGCCACCTGCCGATGTCCCTTGCTAGCACATTCTATCCCCACCTGCAGAATCGAGCTTCTCGAGAAGCACCTGAAGAAGACGTGGGTGTTTGTTGTAAGCCCTGGTTCAAAATGAGAGAATTGGCTGGGCACACTGGCTCCCACCTGTAATCCCAGCACTTTGAGAGGCCGAGGTGGGCAGATCACTTGAGGTCAGGAGTTCAAGACCTGCCTGACCAACACTATGAAACCCCAGCTCTACTAAAAATTCAAAAATTAGCCGGACCTGGTAGTGTATACCTGTAATCCCAGCTACTTGGGAGGCTGAGGCAGGAGAATCATTTGAACCCAGGAGGCAGAGGTTGCGGTGGGCCAAGATCGCACCATTTCATTCCAGCCTAGGCAACAAGAGAAAAACTCCTTCTCAAAAAGGGAGAGAGAAAGAGAGAGAGAGGGACAGAGAGAGAGAGAGAGAGGGACAGAGAGAGAGAGAGAGAGAGATTGAGAATTAAGGGGATGGCCACAACTGTGCGTCATTCACTCATGCATCCTTTCAGGAATGTTTGAGGGCCTACTCTGTACCGAGTGCTGTGCTAAGCTCATAAAGTCTTGCTCTTCGCCTGAAAGGAGCTGACAGCTGGTGAAGAAGACAGACAAGGGCACATATACTTTGCTGGCATTTGAAAAGCCTTTAGTAAAGGGGCATTGTGAAGTATTAACTTCATAGGTAAAACTGGGTGAGGACGTTCAGAGCAGAGGAGCCTAGAAGTGGAGAACAGTATGACACAGCCTTTTGCAAACTGTGAGTGCCTTGGTATAACTGAAGTGAAGGATTATTATTTAGCCCACCAAAACAAACAAACGAAAAAACCCGAAACCCCAATGGCAGGTCTGGATTTAGAACCTGATCAGTGCCTGGTCCTTGAGGGACACTCTCACCTGCTGGAGGGTGGCGGGGAGCAGAGGGAACCTAGCTCCATGTGAGGTTAGAGAGATGGCTGGGCCAGGTTGTGAAGGGCTTGGTGCACTGAGGTGTGGTAACTAAGGCAGTGACCTAGGGCTTTATGCCACTGGCAGTGGAGAGCCAAGTGTTACATGTGGATGTGGCCTGATAGGAGGAACGTCATAGAAAGGCCACTCTAGTTGAGAGTGGAGGATGGAAGCAAGGAGACATTGGGGAAGCCAGAGCAATGGTTCAGGGGAGACGTGGTGAGTGAGAAGGAGGCAAGTGTGGTGCCCTTTGCATTAAACCTAAGAGCCCAGCAAGCTGGGAAGTGGAATCCCAGCTCTCCAGTGTCAGGCACCCAGGGGTGGACAGCTGGCCCCAGGCACCATTCCGGGAGCAAGCAAGCCTGGGCCAGACAGCTGGGTCCTCCTCTGGGGACCTCCTGTGTGGGTCGGCCTCTTAGAAGCAGCGCCTGGAGGCAGGAGCAGAAAGAGTTGGGGGCCAGCAAGGGTGTAGTGTAGCCTCGGGACACAAGGGGCAGCAAATGGCAGCCACGACCTCCTCCTTGCTCTTGGATGGAAAATAGCTTTTTGGGCTCCATTAAAAGCTTCAGTGGCAAATTATAAAAATAAGCCCTCCTAGAGACAGTAGCATGAAGAATTTAGGGCCGATTCTGTGTGCCTCCCTTTTGAAAGGAGGACATGTCCAGGGGACATGAGCAATCTTCATGCAGCAGGGCCATGGCGTAGCAGTCAGTAGCTGCTCTGCTCTTTGGTATGCCCACTTCTACAGGCACAGAGGGAGGGTCCCCCTCTCCCTCCTTGTCCAGCCCCTCTCTCTTGCCCATCCTTCGCCACCAGCCAGCCATGGGGCTGGCCCAGCTCCTGCAGTTGCTGCCTGCTAGCCATCCTGAGAGCCAGGCCTGGACTTGCCTGTTCCTGTGTGAAAGCTTCTATGCCCTTACTGTGACCCACCTCTCCTGGACGAGCCATTTCCTCAGCCTCAGTAATGGCCACACAGCCGACGGGGAGGAGCATTCTCAATCGAGAGTCCTGGTTCTTTCCGCGATTGTCCCATGGCGCCAAAGACTGTGGCCTGGAGCTTGGCCTCAGGAATGAATGGTTCTTGGGCTTGCTGTCAGTGTCTTTACTTTTATGCCCACAGCACAGTTGATTCCTTTAGGATTTTCTTACACAAGTCACTCATACAGCAATGAAACTCTGAGCACCCTTGCTGATAAGGAGAAAGTTATCAGAACCAAACAGGAAACCTACGATGGGGTGAGGGTTCTCTGATCTGCTCCTTACTTCCCCCTGCGGAAGGATACTGAACTCAGAGACTGGCAGCACATGGAACCCCGCCCCACTCCTGGGCCTCAGGGTAGGGCACTGAAGGAGTTCAGAGCTCTGACTCAACAGTCTGGTTGTTGGCTTGAGTCCTGGCTCTGCTCCTGACTAAGCAGGTGACCTGGGGCATGTTCCTAACCCTGTGTGCCTCCATCTTCTCAATGGGGTGATAGATATGACTATCTCATAGGGTGGCAGTAAGTGTTATATGAGATAAGTCACATAAAGTGCTTAGCACCTGGCTAATGGGAAATACGTGGTAATGCTGGACACTTTTATTATATGTTAGTATTATCATCTCTTCAAGGCCTAACTCCTGTGCTCCTTTCCCAAGAAGCCATCCTCAGTTTCCAACTGGAAGAAACTTGACCTGTTGCATGCTTTAAGACATTATTTTTTATTTATGTTTTGTTACTTTTTTTTTTCTTTGAGACAGGGTCTTGCTCTGTCACCCAGGCTGGAGTGCAGTGGCATAACCATAGCTCACTGCAGTCTCACCCCCAGGTTCAAGAATCCTCCTACTGAGTGTAAATTAATTCAACCATTGTGGAAGACAGTATGGCGATTTCTCAAGGATCTAGAAATAGAAATTCCATTTGACCTGACAATCCCATTACTGGATATATACCCAAAGAACTATAAAGACACATGCCCACGCATGTTCTACTATAAAGACACATGCACACGCATGTTCATTGTAGCCCTGTGTACAATAGCAAAGACCTGGAACCAACCCAAATGCCCATCAGTGATAGACTGGACAAAGAAAATGTGGTACATATACACCATGGAATACTATGTAGCCATAAAAAATGATGAGTTCATGTCCTTTGTAGGAACTTGGATGAATCTGGAAACCATCATTCTCAGCAAACTGACACAAGAACAGAAAGCCAAACACCACATGTTCTCACTCATAGGTGGGTGTTGAACAATGAGAACACATGGACTCAGGGAGAGGAGCATCACACACTGGGGGCAGTTAATGGGGGTAGGGGAGAGAGAGCGGGGGGTGGTGAGGGAGGGGAAGGTGGGGAGGGATAACATGGAGAGAAACGCCAGATATGGTATGTACCTAAAGTAAAATTAAAAAAAAAAAAAAATCCTCCTACCTCAGCCTCTCAAGTATCTGAAACTACAGGTACACACCAGTATGTCTGGCTAATTTTTAAACTTTTTGTAGAAAGCGGATCTTGCTGTGTTGCCCAGGCTGAGCTCAAACTCCTGGGCTCAAGTGATCCTCCCACCTCAGCCTCCTAAAGAGCTAGGATTACAGACGTGAGTTACTGTGCCCAGCCTAGAACTTTATTTGCATTTCTCCTATGGCTCTTGAGCCATCTACATCCAAATGTATTATTTGCCTCCTCATCACCTCATCTAGAACATCACTATAGCCCTGACTCTAATTCCTAATAGGTCGAACTTTTCCCCAGGATACTCTGGATTCAGGTGCTTACCCTGTAGGTACATTGCTGCATTTCTGTACTGTAGCTGTTCCCAGAACCGGTTTTCGTGAAGGAAGCACAGATTTGCCTAAAACCTACAGATGGCCTTTGAGAGCAGGTCATTATTTACCAGGCCCTAGCCTGGGCAAAGGCACGTAAGATGAGACTGAACTAAGCATTGCCGTGATGGACCCCAGGGCTGTGGAGCCACCTCTTACAGCCCTGGATTCAAGCCCTTGACCTCTGCCACTGACAGAAAGTCAGAAATCCAGACTTACTTCATTTCCCCCCATGCCTCCCCGCACCACGTTTTTGTAATAACAAAATGGGCAGTTCTGTGACTTTTAAAAAACTATTTAATCTTTGCCTTCTAGAAAGTCTAAAATCCTTATTTTCAGGGAGTTCACACATATTTATGAATTTCACACACATTTATGAAATGTGGGAACCAAAAGTATACATAACACAGCCTCTGCTTTTTGCCTTCAGTCTACCAAGAATCTCTATGTGGCATCAGCATATCCAAGACTCTGGCAAGCTTTTGTGCTAAAAGATTTTAAAATGCCATTTAGCAGCCTGGACTCACAATAAAGCAAGTGCTTAATCTCTGGTCAAGACCAGGGTCACCTTGCTCAGTTAGATGTGTGGGAAATTCATCTGGGTAAGTGACCTAAAAGGGAGCAGATCATTTAGTTCTTAGCTGCTGTGTAGCTGCTGAATCCAAAGTCACTCTGCTTATAGCCAAAGGTAATGGTAAGGAATGAACTGGGTAACTTGAGAGAGAGAGCGGAATTGCTAATTATAGGAACAGGAGCTAACATTACTTAACACTTATGCAAAGCTCCAGCCTAAGGCCCGTGTTTATGTTACCTCATTTAATGCTCACATCAATCTTATGAAGTAGGTACTATTAGTTTCCCCACTTTTCAGATGAGGAACCCACGGCTTCCGGAGGTTAAGCAAATTAGAAGCCATGCCAGGAGAATGCGGCTTGTCAGGCACCAGAGCGTCTCCTATCAACCACATATTTCACATATTTACAATAGTAAGAATTTTAAACTCTACTCAGTTCAACAATAAGCACTAAAATGGATAAATATATTTGCAAAAATACATCTCAGAAAAACAGAATGGCTTGAGACCATTGGCCTTTTGCTACCATTAGAGTCTGAAGATCAAAGCAAGCCTGGGGACACTGAGGCTAGCAGGGCACCAGGCTCTGGTGGTGTGGGCACAGGCCCAGCTTTCAACCTTCAGGCCAGAGAACATCAAGTGGCCACCTGAGGGCCGGAGCCATTTTTTGTATTTATTTGGGCCACACAGTCAGATAAGTTGCCAGTCTTCAAAAATGGGAAGCTGTTACTTAAAAAAAAGAAGAAGAAGAAGAAGAAAGAAATCCAGATCTTTGAATTTCTTGTGGAGCTCTGTGGTCTGCCTTCCAAGAACACTTGGCAGGGGCTGATGAGTGGGTGCCTTTATTACTAAGGTCAGTGGCTGGGACTCAGAGTTTGTGTTTTACCAATGAGATCCTCCCAATCCTGGAAATGATGAAGTTCATACAGTCATCTGTTGGTGAGAGTGTAGAGGTGACTCTTTCATGGGTAGAGGAAGAGAAAGTCAGAAGCAGGATAAACAGTGAGAGGAAAGATGCTGAAAATGATTCTGTGATCTCTCTTTATAAGGCTTCGTGGTAGTCCTGGCTGAGTCA
Organism: Cheracebus regulus; assembly: GCA_963574635.1. Taxonomy (NCBI): domain Eukaryota; kingdom Metazoa; phylum Chordata; class Mammalia; order Primates; family Pitheciidae; genus Cheracebus; species Cheracebus regulus. Next base: position 11,284 of record CAUYQU010105078.1, read on the forward strand.
GGAAACAAGAAGGAGGATTGGATGTGTTGAGGATCTTGCATTTCCAGCATCTCTGAGACTTCTCAAAGAGATGTTTTCCACTCCATTGAACATAAGAATCAACCCTCAAAAGATGGGCTCAAAATTAAGTGCAGGAGTCGCCAGTCTGCTGAAACAATGAACCTGGGAGAACAAGGAGACCCTGGCAGTGGGACCCTGGAAACAGCATTATCCAAAGGGCAGGTAGAGATGAATTGCCCACAGGAGACCAAGAATAAACCAGGAGTCAGATTTCACAGAAGAAGAAGAGATCATGGTCTTGGTTCATGGGGGTAAAAAGCTCCAGGAGAATAAAGACTGAAAGGTATCTGTTGGCTTTAGCAATTAGGAGGTTCCTGATGACCTAGGCAAGAACAATCCCAGAGTGTAGGGAGAGCAACAGTTCCGGCAGACTGAAGAGTGGATACAACCGTCTCACTGTGAAATTCAGCATGACCCCATGAAAGACAATCACCATCATTCAGAGACGCACACTGAAACTTGCTGAGGCTGAGAACTCAGCCAGCTTGCTCATGCCAGTAACTTCAGAGCAGGGTCTTAACACCAGGTCTTCAGGCACCAGGACCAGAGATCTAGCCAGCCATCCTCCCTCTTTCTATCTGTTAGACAGATACAACAAAGGTTGGAAATGCAGCATGTTCTCTGGACATTTCTAAACTCTTAGCAACCATCATCTTTTATGCTCATACTAGGGCATCTTGTGTTTCAGACCCACTGGCTAGAGGTTTTGTTTAAACAGGATGAGGAGTTTAGGAAAGTTTCTTGCAACAGAGACTAGTTACACGCTTGAATCCTATTTTCTGCTCCTGGACACACAAAAACACTGCACTCTCCAGCCTTACAGCAGTCAGCCTGGAGACATGTGAGTAGGTTCTAGCCAACGGGAGTGATGTGACACTGTTGAGCCTGGTCCTGATCATCCCATGTGCCCATCCAAGCCTTTGCTCCTAACTGCCTTGAGAAGAGGCAGGTGGTGGGGCCACAGACTGGAAGGACCTTGGGTTTCTGAGTCACTGCTGGCAGGAGAACCATGAGGAAAAGCCACCTAGCCCGCATCAGATGTGACATGAGCAAGAAATGAGCTATGATTGTATTATGCCACTGAGACTTCAGGGTTTGTGTGTCACTTCTACATTGCTGGCCTACACAGTCAGATGTCACTGGGAAGATGACTGAATCAGAGGCACAGGACAACAGCACAGCAGGCTTGGGCTCCGTGCTCATGAGCTGAGGGGAAATGGAAATGGAAGTTTCAACATTCTCTCTTCCCCCCGATGAATCCCCTTGATCACGTCTGGGGTGTGTATTCCATTGTTGAGGCCCCTGGTGCACACAGTTAATGGACCTGCTTAATGAGGCCAGTGTCCTGGTAGCTGTTCACCTATCAGGAGCCTTTCTTATACTTTGAGCTGCTCCCAAGCAGTGTGGTTGGAAGTTACTGGCCCCCTTGAAGGCATGAGTAGAGGAGAGCTCTCTAGTGTCCAGCCCAGTTTGGGATTGTGAGAAACTGTGCTGAACTTAAACCTACAACCCTGCACCTGGACTGTAAAAATCCCTAAAGTGTGTGGCTTAGGGTAGAACCAAGAACCCAGAAAGGAAGTCTCTGACACGACCCTGGAAGTCTCTGATACCTGCTGTGGCTCACTGGGCAGTTCTGAAGCAGGTGGCTACATCTAACTGCAAGGGAAGCTAAGAAATGTAGCCATTTAGCCAGGCACATTGCCCTGAGCAGAGCTGGGAGATTCCTGCTGGAGAAGGGAGGCTGGGAACAGGTGGCAGGCAGCAGCTCTGCCAGCCAGGTTGAATTCCTGTTCAAATGCCTGGTTGTCTCCATTTTGGTTTTCTTTTGCTGACCACAGTTTTGGGGATCTTTGGACAATTAGTTCATATCCGTAGTAGATGAAGAGTAAGGGAGAATTAATGTGCCCCCCAAGAACACATTGGCTTTTGTAAATTGATCATTCTTCTGCCTTACAGATTACCTGCAAAATGACCTAATAAGTATGATTTTTAAATCCATTAACTTGACCAGGCCTGTAATCCTGGCGACTTGGGAAGCTGAGGTCGGAGGATCACTTGAGCATAGGAGTTTGAGGCTGCACTGAGCTGCAATCTCACCACTGCACTCCAAACAGAGTGAGACCCTGTCTCTAGAAAAAAAAATCCGTTAATTAATAAATATTATTCAATATAACCCAATGTACAGGTAATTTTATATGCTTACACTATGGACTCATACTTCCCTGCTTTTAGATATCCACTGGTTAATAGCATGATAATCCCATGACCCAATAATCCCCTTACCCCCAGAGCCATGATTGATGATAGAAATATGTACTCGCCTATCGGAAGGATGAGTTTGTTGATTTTCAAATGAAGATATCAATATTTCATATTTCTAAACTCAGTTTTCCCCCCTCTTAATTTTTCTGGTATAGTGCAAATAGGTTGTATAATACTCTTGTGGTTTCCTTTATTAGAAAAACATAGTGATGCGTACTGTTGAGCTAAATGACAATATTACAGGTCATAAAAAAGATTTAGTATTTGAACCTTTGCACTATTCAAGCTCCTAAAGCCATTCTCAGCGAGGATCAATTTCAATTATGCTTTCACTGCTTACATAATGGAGGTGGTGGGGGCCATCTCAAACCCTGGCTGGGGAGCAGCGAGAGCTTAGGCCACGGGGGAAGGCACACCTTTGCCCTGCATTCAGCTCTGGCCTGCAGCTTTCCTTCATTTATGGAGGCGGTTAATAATGGCCCTTCCTTTATGTGACCAGTCATTATTGACAGCTGTGTTCCAAATCCAGCTTGCATTTTTAATAAGGGGAATCCTGGGCAAATGGGAAGTCCTGTGGTTTGAGTGTTTGTGTCTCCCCTAAAATTCATATATTGAAATCCTAAGCTCCCAGGTGATGGTATTTGAAGGTGGAGACTTTGGGAGATTATTTGGTCTTGGAGGCTAGAGATGGAGCCTCATAAATGGGATTAGTACCCTTGTAAATGACACCCCAGATAGTTGCCTCACCCTGTCTGCCACGGGAGATGACCAGACACTGGGTCTGTTGGGCTCCTTGATCTCGGACTTCCCAGCCTCCAGACTGGGAGAAATAAATATCTGTTGTCGAGGCCTCCCAGCTTATGATATTTTTGTTACAGCAGCCCAAGCTAAGGCAGGTTGCCAAAGGAAAGCCAGACTTTCGTTTAATCAGCAGCAGGGGGTCAGTGTTCGAAGTTTAGTTGAATAACTAAAAGCAGAATCTCATTCTCCCATAGGCTACAATCAGCACAAAGCCCAGCTCTTTCCTCTGCCATTGACCTGGACCGTTCCCTCTGATTTTATGCTGGGAGAGGACAGATCATCCGAACTGGTCAATGATTTACTTAGCATTTCATCTCCCCGTTTCTAGGTGACACACTAAAGGCCCTCCCTCTGTGCAAATACTCCCCCAGACTGGATCCCTCCCCTTCCTCATTTTGCTAAGGATGGAGGCCCATTCTGCTTCTAAAGCAAGTTTCCATCATCTTCAAATCATGACATACTTGGAATAGAATCCATACCCTTTTGCCTAGCCCCCACGTGGAATGTGGTCTCCACCGCCCTTCCTGGGCTGGGCTCAGCTGCCACCGTTTCCTCTCAGTTTCCTCAGCACACCTCGCTCTTGGCCCCACAGGACCTTTGCACAAGCCCTCTGGTCCACCTGAAACACCTTCTGCCCAACTCTGCAGGACTCTCTCCTCCTTCGCAAGTCTCAGTGTGAGTCAGCTTTCCTCCTCAGCAACCAAAGCACCGCCCCTCACACCCCCTTACTCGCCATCGGCTTGCTGGTGTCCTCCGTACCACCCAATTCCATTCTCATATTTTAGGCACATTTGCAAACCAAGGAAGGTGTGGTTCCTAAGAGAGACTTTAAATCACAAATATTTATGTTCCTGTTTTTTCTGCCTACAGAGCTGTGACTACATGAGTAGAAGGGGCTCTGAGGTGATACTTTAAAAAGTAGCTGGCCAGTGCTGAGGCGGGCAGAGCCCTATGAGGTCACCACTGACAGAGTTGGGGACAAACGCATCTTAGGAAAGCAGAGAAGCCGGGCCAGGTCAGGCCTGAGAGCCACTGTCCCATGAGGCAGGGGCAACATTCTTCCAGAAAACAATTCCAGTTCTAGGACAGATTTGAAGGTGCAAATTCTATACTATAGACAGAACTGTGATCATTTTATTCTGAATAACTTAGTGGGTGTCACCATGAGCATAAAAACATTTCACCAAATATATACACACTGTCTTAGGATTTGAGCAGTGTCATTTTCTGGAAGGTTTTCTGGGATAAACTTCATCTGTAGGTAACCAGAAGTTTATTTGCTGTGGTGAGTTGCTGGGTAAGGCTGATCATACGTCAGGGCCCAGCTACCAGACAGGAGCATCTTGGTTTTGGAGTGTTTGATCCCATGTCACTTTTTGAGACAGTAATTAGTAGCAAGAAACTGTCACTGGCCGATTGATAATCCCCCCACATAAAAACACAAATAATCCAGCCATCCTGTGTACCCTTGCTTATCCCGGATAGGAAGTACTTTTCATCTCCATTTCATAACTTGATTACTCTGTGCCTCCCCAAACAGAGAATAAGCTTTTTGAGGCCAGAGATTTTGACTTTCGTTCTCACTGTGACCTATCCAGCAATGCAGCAGTGCCGGCACATAGAAGACTCGGGTTGCATTTTCCACATGAATAAACGCGTGAACACGTTGGCATAGAAGAATGCTACTTTGATGGGATGCATGGATATCAAGATTTTCTTTCTGTTCATGTCACATGAGATTTGTAATTAAGACACAGATTTAAGCCGGGTGTAGTGGCTCACGCCTGTAATCCCAGCACTTTGGGAGGCCAAGGTGGGTGGATCACTGGAGGTCAGGAGTTTAAGACCAGCCTGACCAACATAGTGAAACCCCGTCTCTACTAAAAATACAAAAGTTAGATGTGCACAGTGGTGCATTTCTGTAATCCCAGCTCCTCGGGAAGCTAAGAATCACTTGAACCTGAGAGGTGGAGGTTGCCAGCCTGGGCAATAGATCAAGACATAATCTCACACACACACACACAAAAAGACACAGATTTAAAGTCATGATGACCCGAATACGGCTTGTTTTCACTCACTGGAAATTACCTGATCTGCAAGATCATTCCTCGCAACCCCTGAGCATTTCCTACAGGCATGGAAGGACACTGAATCTCTAAAATTCCTTGCAAAGTTTTGTTGCAGCAGAGCTGAGAGCTGGGGCCGGCCTGCCTGTTGTGCCCCTCCATGAGGATCCTGACCATGCATTTGAGCACACTCCACGAAGGGAGCAGGTGGCTGGCCAGGCTGTTATATGTACCAAGTATGTGTTCTAAATTACAGTTCATTCTCCACAGCCCCAGGAAACCTCCTTCATCCAACCATAGTCTACAGTCTTGATTCATGTTCTTATTTAAAAAATGCTATTGATAAGCTTTTGCGATTTCTGCCTCAGTCTCCTAGGAAACATACAAAACAGAAAATCGCATACCTTCAAAGCTCTGGAGCCTTATGATGAAGATAAGCAATGCTTTCTCATTTCATTCTTTCTCTTAATCAACTGAATTAATTGTATACTCGTATTCATTTAGATATGATGACTAGGCGGACTTCAAGTATAACCATCCATTACGTTGCTTAATGCTGTAATGTTTGGATTTTTTTCAAAGAGAGGAAAAAATTCCCTTGGCTTCTATTACAGCATCCATATTTTGTGCCCATTTTAATTTTTTTTCCTGTCTTTTTTCTCACTCTTTGAGCAATATCAGTATCATTTCTCTTTGGTAAATTTTAAATCACCACTTAGTTTCCAATAGAAAAAATGTTTGAGTTACACCTAAATAATCCCCAACCTCAAACACACTGTGAGCACACCAGCGAGTCAAAACTTTATACCATAGGACAGATTAGTCCAGAATATCCCCCATTCACTTTCCCAGGTTCCTGATTAATTAATTTCAGTGACTTTAATTTAGTCACTGTTCAGACAGACCCCAGTCTGAACTCAGCGTGGGCAGGGTAGACAATCAAACTTAAAAATTCAAGTGAAAATTCTCATTTCGGAGCTTTGTTATCTGGAATCATCCACAAAGGTCAAGTCAGCTAAGTAACTCTAGTTCAGCTTAATCTCTGTGGAGGCAGAATTAGTGTTTTACATTCAAGGTCCTTGCCCCAGCCCCTTACATTTCTGTCTCTTTCTCCCCTTCTTCCTTCCTTCCTTTCTTTTTTTCTTTCTTTCTTTCTTTCTCTCTCTCTCTCTCTCTCTCTCCCATTTTTTTCTCTTTTGAGATGGAGTCTTGCTCTGTTGTCCAGGCTGGAGTGCAGTGGCACAATCTCAGCTCACTGCAACCTCTGCCTCCTGAGTTCAAGCGATTCTCCTGCCTCAGCCTCCTGAGTAGCTGGGATTATGGGCATGAAAACATGTCACCATGACTGGCTAATTTTTGTATTTTTAGTAGAGATGGAGTTTCACCATGTTGGCTCGGCTGGTCTCAAACTCCTGACCTCAAGTGATCCATCCACCTCAGCCTCCCAAAGTGCTGGGATTACAGGTATGAGCCACCGTGCCCAGACTGTTTCTTAACCTCTTACTTTCTCATATGTGAGTTACCTTATAGGTTTCCAAGGCAGAGGGGACAAGATGGAAGAGGAGAACACAGAAATCTAGCCTGGAGGAGCTGCTCTGTTCCTGTATTTATCTGTGTAGGTGTGAATGAGGGAGAAAATGACAAGAGAATTACATTATTTAAAGCTGTTTTTTTCCCCTGATCACTTTCTTTTTGAGAAATGATTGCCCAATACTGAAAGGCATGTCCTTTCAAAATGTTTGTGTTTCAAATGGCTTCCTAATTACCTAGTGATATGGAGGGTATGTATGGTTATCTGGAGTTATATGCTGGTGGTGTGGGGTGTCCAGGGACAGGAAGGGAAGAGCAGTCCTGGTGACTCAAACCCTGAGGGACGTGTGGGGGATGGGTAGGAATGTGAACAGACATGCTGGAAGCTGAAACCGTGCAGTGGCACCCATGCCTGTAGCCATCTCAGTGGGGGGTCCTTCTACGAACAATCTTTGATTAATGATATTTTAATGCTAGTTAGCTTTTTAGCACTCCCATGCCTAAAGGCTCCGATAGAAGCAAGACTCCTACCCCTGCAAAAAAGAAAAAAAATCCATGACTTCTATGCATTCCGGCAGGTCTCTTAAGGGGCAGATGTCCAGAGAGTCAGGTGTGCCAGGGACCTATGGCAGCAGTGCTAAACGTGCCCGCTTCAGCCTCTCCAGTGCTGGGAGAGACCTCTAGATGGTGCAGGTGAGTTTGCAATGAGGGAAAGCCCTTCGGCAAGGGCTGAGTTTCCAAACTTGGAGACGGGACAGGGAGCAGTCAAGGAAGAGTTCCCGGGAAGCCCTTTAAACGGAAAGGAAAGGAAGCGAGGCTGGTGGCAGAGAGGTGTGCCAGGTCCCCGGCAGCCCTGACGGCCTCTGGGGACATAGAGTACCTGTTTCTGAGAGCGCTGCTAGGGTAGCCACCTGTGAAGCCTGTCTCCCAGAACTGGATGGTGCCTGGCTTTCTTCATAGACCCATCCTCTTCTGGGACTGAAGCTGACCTCCAGCGGGAGCCAGGTAAGCCTTGGTCCTTTCCTCTGGTTTTCTAAACTCCAGCTGTGGCCGAGACGGAGGTGTCAGGGGCTAGGAGACAGGCTGGGTGCATTTTTGAAATGCATGTCATTTTTGGGTTGCGTTTGAACAAGCTTTGCCGATTGCAGTATGTCTGTGCTACCAGTTCTGAGACCTGAGATTGTTCCTTTGTCTCCAGGAAAACATCAGAAACCCCGTTTTGCTGTTGGTTGCACAATTGGTTAGGGAGCCAAATTCTGTGTGTGTTTCATAGGCTGTAAGATTTGGGCTACTAAAGCAACGGGTTCCTCCAGAGAGCATGAAATGTATGTTCAGGTTCGCCCCTGTGCTGGCTTACTGGATAAGGCAGGCGTGGCTGGGACTCTAGGTGGGCTCTGTACCTATGTCCAACCCTGCATACCCACTGTGCCCTAACAGACCTTCCAAGTGGGGTTTCCAATCAAGTCTGAGACCCTCCATACCCTGGCCTCTGTGTTGGTGGGGGAAGGAGGGAGAGGAAGAGAAGGAGAGGAGTGGGTACCTATTTGTGATGATTGAGGTTTTCATTTCCAGCCAAGAGGTTCCTCTCAACACTCTGACAGACCGTGGGGCGGATTGGGCTGCTAGACAGGAGCCGGCTCTGATTCCCAGCCTCTGGCAGCAGCCACACTTTGAGATGTCAGCTCAGGGAGAAGAGGGTGACCGAACAGGGAGGACGGCAGGCAAGGCTCCCACTGGGTTTCCCTGCCCATGTTGTGCTGAGTCAGCAGCAAGAGGGACAGTTAAAATCTACAAGCAGGACAGATGCGAGTCAGTCGGGAATCCCACACAGCCAGGGGCACACCCATATGAGGAGACTTACGGAGAGACAGGAGCTCGGCAGTCCTCTTCCCTGGTCCCCAGGCCACTGCTCTGTGGTTCTCAAGTGGCATTTTTGCGACACTTTCTAAGCAAGCATGAAACTGTAACAGAGGTGAAGAACCATAATAGACTGAAGGAGAAAAGGGATCCAGTCCTCTAAGATAGAATATGTCTTGCCTGGCTTGATAGTCTGAGGTTTCTAAGATATAGCCACTTAAAATGTTTAAAGATATGTTTTGACAGAGGCTACCAAAAAGAGAGTGACTCTGGTCAAGGTTGGGAAAGAAGCATTGGTTCCGATGATGGTCCACACGTACCCTTCACGGCTGGGAAAGTTTGGGGGTCCTGGTGGTGATTGGTGGGGGTCTCTGCTGTACCCCTCCCCACCCCTAAGTGGGCCAGGCTGTGCTGTGGGAGAATTAATTTGTGACAGCACAGTTGGAGGATAATCTTGGAAAGATCGGTCTTTGGGAGGAATAAGTAAATAAAATTTTCCTGAAATGCTTGATTTTCACTCCCTGGCCACTATCTGGTTTCTTGCTTTTGTGAGCTGGACTTTGATGTTGTTGGGGATACATGTTTGTGACGTGCAGAAGTGTCAGGGGTTCATCTCTGTTTCTCAGGTGTCGTGGTACCCTCATTCCTACTCCAGTGCCTGCCATTGGGCGGCAGCCCGGCATTGCTCGGGAGTGCAGACAGACCTGGTCCTACCCCATTTCCCGGAGTGCAAAACCTACTTGCCTCTGTTAAACCGGGAGCCTCTTCTATGGTCAAAGTTCCTCAGGTCCCATAGGCCCACAGATGGAAGCTGGGTTACCCAACTCTCCTTTCTGGGTCCAGGTGAGTGCATTTTGTGGTTTCCGAAGAATAGAATTTATTCTCAAGGAAATGCCCAGGAAGCCAGCTTCAAAGACTCAAGCAAATCTGAAATTCAAATACAGGAGCTCTAAACAGGATGGCATTTGGCAGACAGCCTTGCTGCTTAAGGGGCTCAGCACCCAGCTGGGCTCAGTTTCCCCTCACCCTCCTCCTAGCCTTTCTAGTGGCTGCCTGTATGCCTCAATTATCCTGGATGACACCTGCCTGCTCATTTCTTTGATACTGTTTGAGGCTCTGCCTAGATATTCTACCCGAATAGTATCATTAATTAACTTACATTAAGCCCATTTAGCACATTAGATCAATTAGGAGAAAAAAGCCCCAGCCAGCCCTGCCTGCGAGCATGCCGCCTCCATCTCAATGCCTACAATTCTGTCCTTAATGAATTCGTACATTGCAGGAAGGAATTTTTTTTTTAATCCCCAAGATTACTATTTTCCTAAAAAATAAAGCAAGGAAATAGAAGCTGGTGCCCAGTCATTTAACCTTTGCTGTACATTCCTATAGCACTTTACAAAGCATTTTCATGAATGTCTTCTCTTTTCCCAATAAGAAAATTGAGGCTCAGAGAGGTTCACTAACTTGCCCAAAGTCACACAGCTCAAAATGTTTATGGGAACACAAGAGCTGGTCTAGGTTAACACTCAAAATGCCCAGGCTTTGTGTGGAGCCTATCACTTGTAATCGGAGGGGCTGAGAGTAGAACCTGTGTCCTTTGCCTCCAACACTGAGACATTTGCCCCCACAAGTAGACGGTGCAATGACAACCACCAGGGATTATTAAAATAAGGGTGGAGTGAGCAAACAGTCCCCTTCCTGCATCTTAGTTTCCCAGGGTCATGTCAGCCCCAGACACACATGCCCTGTCCTCAGAGGCGAGGGATCAAGAAGAAACAATCTCAGTTTTCTTCTTTGTGAACCCTCCTGATAAAGGTTTGGTAATACAGGAGATATTAGAGTGTCTGTAGTTTTTATATAGTGAAAAACTGTCAAATATAGGCCATTGTAGGTGGTTCAATCTAAGGTAGTCTAGTAACTAAAACAAAATTTCAAAATGGCATTTGGGGCTAAGGCATCCCAACAGCCCATTGACCCCTAAAAAAATGAGCTTGACTGTATTCACTTTTTCATCATTTTCCTTAGAGTGTCATACATATAGCATTACTCAAGGATAGCTAACCCTGTACAGTCAAAGCTAAGGAAAAGGCTTTGCCCTGGCTCTTCCCAGGGATTGGTCATTCATTAGGTCATGTATTAAGGGAGCCTACAACCTGAAGTGTCTTCAGTCATAGCACACCCCAAGCACATCATACACTCTGTGAAAATATATCCAATGAATGAATGAATGAATAAACTCCTTCATCCTTCTTGTCAGAGAAAGGTCACCAATTGTTCTAACCACACAGTGGGGAACAAGGGGTTTTCTCAAACATTAGCATACCCTAAGTCAATAAACGAACAAATCCCAGTTGGCAAGGCTACCGTCTCTGGGGGCATAGACACCTGTTATTTCTCAAATGCTAGATGCTCAAGGGTGGCAACACACTGGCCCTCAGGAAGGAGCAAGCACATGTGGGTGAAGCTGGGGGCCCTACCCCCTTGCCCAGATCTCCTTGCCCAGGCACACTCTGGAAATGTCCATCACTTTATACACCTACATACACATGTAACCAACTAGGAGGCCTTTGTTTTCCATTTCTGACAAAACAGAGGACCACGGAAAACAGATGGGCCATAAGGAGACCCACAGAGGAAGATGCACCTGTGCCAATAGCCCTGGCTGCACCATCCTGAGCTCATGCCAGCTCAACTCACTTCACAGTAAATCAGACTGACTGCTCCAAACATAGCAGGAAGGCGCCTCCACTTGTGAGTCGGGATGAAATCAGCAATGAGGGCAGCAACAACCACAGTCACATTACTCTTAGTAACAGCCCTGAGGCCCAAGGTACAGCGCAAAAGCCAAGATTGTCAATGGGCTTAAGGCTGATACTGTTAACTGATACCATTCAACGGCTAGATACAGGCAACTAAAAGATGAGCACAAATACTGAAATAACATACAGTATTAGTCTCCTGAAAATAAAAAAGAGTTGATTCTGCCAACAACACCTTAATCCTGAGAAAAAGCGCTTTCTTAGGATAGAAGAAAGACATGCAAAACCAGACTGCAAGAAAAAATGAGAGGGCATGCACTGTTTTGACAACTCTCAGATTGTTACCAAATCTCTTCTCTTAAAAATTCCATTTGCTGGGCCAGGCACGATGGCTCACACCTGTAATCCTGGCACTTTGGGAGGCTGAGGCAGGCGGACCACGCACAAGGCTGAGGGCAGGAATTCGAGACCAGCCTGGCCAATATGGTGAGACTCTGTCTCTACTAGTAAACAAAAATTAGCTGGACATGGTGGTGCACACTTGTAATCTCAGCTACTTAGGGGAGGCAGGAGAATCACTTGAACCTGGGAGATGGAGGTTGCAGTGAGCTGAGATCATGCCATTGCACTCCAACCTGGGCAACAGAGATTCCATCTCAAAAAAAAAACCCTTCCATTTGCCATATTTCCAATCCTGTATTTGCATGGAATCCTGCATGCACAGGAGGAAGCAGGGAGGATTTCAAGTTGGCTGTAGTGCACATTCATTCATTCAGCAAATGTTTTCTGTATGTCTGCTACATGCCGGGGACCATGCTGGGATGTAGTCACACAGTGGTCCCATAGGTGAGGAGAGAGAACATCCCTACACTCACAGAGCTTAGATTCTGCTGCAGGGAGAGAAGCCATAATGGGCAAGTCCAGTGCTGTGGAAAAAAAAATCAGCAAGGCAGGCAGAAAGAAAGTGTCCAGGGTGGGAGCGGAGGCTTCTTGGGAAATGAAACAGTTGAGTAAAGACCTAGATGAAGTGAGGGAGTGAACCGGGTACACCCACAAGAAAGGACGCCCTGGGGTGGGGTGAGCTGGAGACGTCCTCGCACCAGCAGGAAGGCCATGCTGCTGGAGCAGAGGGGAAGGAGAGAGGAACAGGAGGAGAGGAGAACCAGGAGCATGAGCAGGCCATGGCAAGGGAGCTGGGCTCTCACTGAGGGTGACGGGAAGGCAAATAGAAGTCAAGTCAGAGCAGACGTTCAGCCATAGTGGCTCATACCCTGTGTTATTCTGGGACAGTCAGTGCCACATCACCCCATCCCATGCCATGCCGGTTGCTGTATTCTGAGTATCCGCTCCTAAGGAGCTGGATCTCCAGGTAGCCTCTTCCTGGGAGGGCTGGCTTGACTGGGGTACAGGGCAGGAAGGGCAGGCAGCAGGAGGGATGGCAGGAGAGGAATGATCTGTTTCCACCAACACCTGCTTCTTGGCCCTGAACACATGTCAAAGGGATTCATTCTGAGAAAAATTATAAAGACCCTAACTTGAAACACATGATTACATTTCCAAAAATCTGAAAGTAGATTATCAAGACTCAGTAAGTTATGCAGAGAAAGAACACTTAGCAACAGACATCACCATTGCCCCCCTGGCAGCCCTGCTGGGGCATCCCAAACTGTTGCAGAGCCCCTGGACAGCTGCACTCACTTCCTCCTCACTTGGAGAGAGGGACACCTTCCAGCACCCGATGTGAGATGGAGTGGGGACGCAGTGACTCCCTGACAGCTCAGGTGGCAAAATTGTTGGGGAACAGGTTCAGAGATCACGGATGCCCTGGGCCAGCATGCCACAGCTGTTCCTGTTGACTCCATATGGCCTTTGGAGTTGGGGAGAATCTGGTTTCCCTACCCTGTTGCTCATGGAGCAACCAGTACCTGGAAAGTTTGATTTCCTTCCTCGTAACTGGACGATGGAGGCTGATAAGGAGAGAAGTCGGCCTGGAGGAAGATACCTGTCTCTGGGAAGCCCAGGGCAGTGAAAACAGACAGATGGATCATGAAATGGGACCTGGAAGGGCAGAATTGTTGACTTGATGTCTGGTTCGGATCTGATGAATACAGGAAAGTGCGAGTCCATGGGGAATGCTCCAGTGGGATGCAAACGTCTATTAGGTTGGCTGATTTTATTTATCCAGTTAGATGTGGTTTTATGGTTTACTGTTTGGATTGAGGCTCTGTGTCCTTGCATAATAAACATTACCTCTGGCCCAGAAAAATTATAATCCTTAAAAATACTGAAATGTACTGAGCATCCCTAAAAGGTACTTTAGAGGAGTCCCAAGGTTCATTTTCTTTAAGGTTTAGTCCTTAATAAAGACTCAAAATGGCCGTTCCTAACCCTCCTGCCCATAATGAAGAAGACAAATCAGAGTGTACACTTTGGGGATGTGTTTGTTGACATGCTGCATCCTCTACAGAGCCTGTATCTCCAAGAAGCGTGGCCAAGGGAGGGCACTGACAGCTGAGTTTAGAGTGGGATTTGTAAGCAGCACAGACTAATTGTGCATCAGTAGATTTGCAGAGTGTGGTTTTCTGTTGATGGATTTCTTTATGGGCAATAAAATCTCCAGTAAGCATGATTTACATTCAGCTGAACTCTTTTTGAATTTTAGCTCATTCTTAGATTTGGAGAGAGAGACCATCCCTGCACATGCAGCAAGCACCTGGCCTGTCTGGGTGGCCCCTGGAAGGGGCCAGTCCTTGTTCTGTGGCCATTGTGATCCTTCCAATGTCCTAGTTTCCCACCAGCACTCACTAAAGTAATTTGGCTCCTCATTTTATGGGCAGAGGCAACCAAAACAAGGAGATGTAGGTGACTCAGGACACTTAGTTTTGAGTTAACTCAAATTTTCTCTAGAATTACTGCCACTTGGTTTCCAACTTGAGGTTTCCAGATGAAAATTATTATCCAAACAGACCACACACAGCACTCTGACTTGCTTTCTGTGCCTGGCATGTGTGAGGGAAATGGCGCTGGAGAATATTATCCTGATAATTATCAGAGTTGTTGCTTTTGAAGGCAAATATTTATTTTGTGAAGATTGCAAAATGAATTACAGTTGAATGTTGAGCTCCTCCTTATGTTTACAGAATAAACAGAACTGATACACTGGCAAACACCACTGTCCCTAGTTCTCAAAGGACTGGCTGCGTGCCTCCCATAGCACCAGTTAAAGCAGGGGCCTCTGGAGATGCAGGCTTCTGGCAATGTGACAGCCTCCCACTGGGGAAGGTCTAAAGCTTCCACCCACCTCCCTGGGATTCTACTCTGGAAACAGCGCTCCCAGTGTGGGCTGGATGGGGTTTGAGGTGTGTGCTTTCCTGTTCACCCTGGAGCATTTCTTAGAGTGACTACTGCATTTACCATAGGACAATGGGCTCTAGATCTTACTCAAGGCTTTGTGAGAAGATCTAATAGAAATAGGATACCTGGCTCTTATTCTCATGGCCTGAAACATTGAAAGAAGGAAATAGGAGATATAGCCAAATTGCACTGCGCTGTGATTGAGCTGTTAAATATCTGTCCCTGCCGTTGCACTGACTGTGCCCTCTTTGAGGGCAGGGGGCATTCCTCTGTTCATTCTGTCACCTAGCACAGTGGCTGGATGCAATAGGTATTCAATAAATGTTGAAGAAACCCACAATTATTGGGCATCTGTTACTTCCATAGTATTTCCATCTTGCTTAATCTGCACAGCAACCCTGTGAAATCTAGACAATCATCACTGCTTCACACATATGCAGAGTAAGGCTGGGAGAGGTGAGGTGGCTTGCCTGAGACCTCACTCCTGGTGAGTTCATGGACTTCACCTTGGTGTCTTTTTCATGGGGTCTTTCAGAAATGAGAGCTGGGATGATGTGGGCTGTTTCAAATTAGCCTGAAGTCTAGCCTTGTATTATAACTATCTCTGGTGTGGAGACAGTATATATCAAGCAGGGATCTAGGTATAGACAGATGTGTAAAATGCTCAATATGACTGAGCTTCCCAGAAACACTTCAGCAGACAGCCCTGCTGGCTGGCGCCAGACCCCAGACAGGTGTTGTCTGGGCTGCAGGATGCTGGGAGCTACAGCAGAAAATCGGAGCTTCTCCTTCTATCCCCAAGGCCAAGAGCAGACCTACCCAGCCATTCTTCTTACAACAGCAGTCGCACCAGACCTAAGATGCGCCAGACAACTTCAACTTTAGGAGCATTTCTTCTTCTCTGAAGTCAGGTGGGACTGGTCCTGTTGGGGTTGGACTGGTGTGGGCTAGCCACCTGTGGTGGGCACAGCTCAGGGAAGAATGCTGGCAGCAGGATGGGGAGGAGCCCAGGCTCTGGTGGACACAGGCCCAGAGCCAGCTCCTTCCTGTGCTAGTTGTGGAACTTCAGATCAGCATCGCTGGGTAATTTCTGTCAGTTTCCAGAGGGATGGTCTGGAAACTTGCCTCATGGGAGTATTGTGTGGATTTCTGAGAGCCAAGACAGATAGAGTGCTTAGAGCAGGCCGTGGCCGTGCTGGAAGTCCTGCCCATGCTCCGTATACACTGATGGGCTGAGTTTAATGGATCAGCCTCTGCCTGGCAGTCACTCCCCACAGTCAAGTCCATCAGAGGTCACTCTCTGCCCTTGGAGCAATCTATCAGTTTGGCCAGGTTTCAAAACCCAGTGAGGACCCTGCAGTTAAGGGGCAGCTACACGGGTTGGTGGGGGGACACAGCAGGCTCTGCCAGCCCCCGTGGAGTATGGTGCCAGGTTGGTCACCTCCCCACCAGTGACACCCTGACCCCACTCTGGCCATACTGATTCAAGCTCATTTGTTCCTTCTGCTCAAAATGCTCTTGCCCAAGACCTCTGTGTTTTCTTGCTCATTCCCTTCAGGTCTATGCTAACGCGTCGTCCTATCAGAGAAACCCTCTCTGGTCCCACACTGTATAAAACAGCAGCTCCCATCCCCAAACTCCTGTTTTACCTATACCCATAACAATGTCCACCTTATACATTCACACACAATATCACATAGATATTATACATATGTAGATATATATAGATATACATATTTGAACTTAGAACTTGGTAGGGAATAAGCATTAGTTTGAAATCACGACTTGCTGCTGAGGTGA
Source organism: Cheracebus regulus (assembly GCA_963574635.1). NCBI lineage: Eukaryota > Metazoa > Chordata > Mammalia > Primates > Pitheciidae > Cheracebus > Cheracebus regulus. Next base: position 27,773 of record CAUYQU010105078.1, read on the forward strand.
GGGGCAAGGTGTGCCCACCAGAGCGGGAGCAGCAGTTTCCTCCTGTGCTCTCCAGAGCCTCCCGAGGGGACTTTTGCTCTCCTCACCTTCGCAGAGGTTTCAGGATGTGACTCACGTAGGCTTCCCTGAGATTCTCTCACTGCAGAACTTTCCAGAATCAGTGAAGCAAACAGGGAAGAGAATGAAATAAGCTGGGGTTAAAGAACAACCAGGACACCTTGAAATAGAAGCATGTCAGGTTGAGAGCAGAGAAAGTGGTGATTTGCCGCTCCGCACGCCCAGGCCCCGTGTCATCCGGTTGAACTTGACGATGGCTGATCTGTTAAGTGTGAATGTGTCCGTGATCACTGATAGAGCAAGCTTGGGAGGTGAGGGCATCACACTGATTTTCAAGTGAAGAAGCAGAGGCCAGGCGAGTCATGTGCTTGCCTCATCTCAGCCAGGGCAATAGAGCCGCAGCACCCTGCTTCCCACTCCCCAGCTGTGATGCCAGGCATCCCCCCACCCACGTGTTGCCCATAAGAGCTGGGCTGGCTGTCAGGGCCCAGCGGGAAGCATGTCATGTTAGATGGCCAAGGTGAAGAAACTGTATTCAGTGGACCCATTTGGCTGGTGGCGTGCACGTCAGTGGCTCCTCCTCTGTTGGCTACTGCTGCTTGGACCTGCTGTACCCTCCTCTCCTCTGCAGTTCCTGCCGTCTGCATCCTTCATGATTAATCTGATCCTGATCCTGGGTAGGGAGGCCAGAGGGGATTCTCTTCTCCACAGCTCTGCACCTCAGCAGCCTGGCTCAGGGTCTTTAAGCCCCCAACCACCACCTGACATGCCCCTAGCTTACTGGCTTGCTTTCTTCAGGTCCCCCTTTAGCTGCTGGGGTATGTCGTGTGTGTGTGTGTGTGTGTGTGTGTGTGTGTGTGTGTGTGTGTGTGTGTGTGTGTGTGTAAGAGAAAGAGAGAGAGAGAGAGCGCCCAATGAAAGCTTGGAATGGGGCTTGGACCAGGCTGGGGGAAGCGGTACCGCAGGGGTAGCCCAAGATCAGCCGCAGCGAACAAGAGTGTTGGAGGAGTAAGGATCACCAAATGAAAGAGGCAAATCGGACTCTAAACTTCTCCAACCAGATGACACCTTTAATTCTGCACGTCTGGGCTCTAAGGTGCAAATTCTCCTTTTACTCAACAGCAAGAAAGATCTGTTCCTTGGGTGAGGGTCAAGTACTCTGGCAGTGGATGGAGAAACACAGTGAGAGGGAGGGACAGCCTTGGTGGCATCCTCAGATGGTTCCACATTTCCGAGTTTTCGGTGAATCTCGTTATCCACAACATTGAACATTTTTGAAGCTGACACCTCTCTGCTAACTGAGTAGATGCCTCACTGGAAATGGAATGTCTGTACTTTACACACCACACCCCCTCCAGCCCTGCTGAGAACTCTCCTGGGTTAATGGTTTCCTTTTGGAAAGCTTTCAAATGGTCTTCGTTGGAGTTTACATTATCTGCTCCCCTCTGCTCTGTATGTGGATTATTTGCCTGTTGGGTTTAATTTAGCTATATTTGCAGCTGTGCTAACAACTACATTGGTGCCCTCCTGCTTTCAGAATGGATTTTCCCATCTTTGCTCCAGCTTACCGATAGACTGTCTCCACACCGAAACCTGAGCAAGGCTGGGCATTGTCTGCAGGTGTTCTGCCTCGCTGCAGAACCTATTTTCTCTGACCAAACTTCACTGCATCTCAGGTTCTAACTAGGTCACTCTAATATTTTAATATCAATAGTTAAAATGAATTCTTTATTAAAAATCACTGTTAAACAAGAAAAAAGCTTCTCCTTGGTGTTCTGAAGCTCAGCCTCCTTGGGAGGATTTGAGTGTTCCCTAAGTCCATGGCTCCCTCAGAGCTCTGCCCTCTAGAAATAATTGTGAAACTCTTGAAGCGTCTAACAAATATGACAAACACACAGATTAGCAAAGACACGCAGAGTCTACCAAGTTCAATATTTTTGTTTTATTAATGAGCTTTTTGTACTTAATGGGAGACCTGGCCACCTAATAAGATGGTGATTACTGGGAACCACAGAGATGTAACCAGATATTCTAGACCTGGATGGTGTATTTTACCCCTTAAACACTTCCACGCCCTGCCTGGATCATTTTCTGCTTCGGAGACCCATGATGGATTTCTAAAAGATATCTGCTGCTATTCCCAGTGAAGGCTGCAGCTCAGCAGGCCCCGAACTTGGCATTACAGAGGCGGTACCTGTGCAACCTTGCCCTTTGGGGCCCTTTGCTAGTATTCTTACCTGGGCTCTTCCCCATGTCAGTGTCCTTTGTCGGGATAAGGAAGAACAACTTGGAACTTCAGGCCTGTTCTTTCGGATGAAGTTGGCTGGAGTGCCTCTACAAGAATAGAAGCTCCCTGAGGAGTATTATCTACATCCACAGAGGCCATAGATCCTGCCTGTAGATAAGAGAACAAGCAAGTGCCCATCTTTCTTTAGTGTGTCATTTACTATGATGTCTTGCAGTTGATGAAGGCTTTAAAAGTGTATGAACCAGAAGTAGAACAAGAAAAGAGGGCGCAGCTCTCAGCAGGAGCTGTCCTGAGGTCACTGTGCATCCTTCAGACACCAAGGCTTGTTTCTACCATCAGCTCTGAAGCCTCTGTTCACTGGGGAATCTCTGGGACTTTGTCAGTATTCGAAACAACAGTGACTCCTAGTAAGAGCCGGATCCCGGGAGGGAGGACATCCAGATGCCCCCAGTCCCTCCTCACACCTGGAAACAGTTTTCTAGTTCAGGAACACTCAGAAAGGGTGAGCTACTCAGGAGCTGAGCTGAGAGGCCACCAGCTCAGCTGATGGGCCGTGGGGTGGTCAGTCCTCCTGGCCAGGAGTGCAAGGCACATTGGCTCCCTTTAGCCTTATCCATCTGGGAAAATTCAGGCCCGGGGCCTGCAGGGCCACCGGAATCATCAGTGCCTCCTTATCAGCTTCCTGATCACAGCACAGGTGTCTTTCTAAACAGGAGTTTGTTCTTTCCAAACAGGAAAGTCAGAGGTATTTGGGATACTCTCAGACACTTCTTCATCTTAGCATTTGTCAGTGCTGACTGTGCACCCAGATCTGGCATTCTAATGCTAATCTCCAGGGAAAGGAATCTGTGCTCCTTGGAGAAGTGGCTGATCACAGGGCTGGGGCAGGGAAAACACAAGAGGAGCCTGGGACACCTTGTAGTGCCAGAAAGTAAGGCAGTCCTAGGGAAAGAAAAAGAAGAAAAAATGTAAAATGGGAGTATGTCTAAGGGACACACAAACCAACTAAAAGAGCTCCCAGTCACGAAAGCTGGGACAATTTAAGCAACGAAATAAATCATGTAATATTGGATTATAACCCAAAGTTTAAAATAAATACCTATGTGTTCACACTGAAAAATATGGATGATGAACAAATATATAACAGAGAAGAAGGAGGTCTCCCATGCAGAGGAACTCCCTTGAGGAGGGATGCTGTGCCCTTGAGGAGGTGGAGCAGATAACTCCCTCTATTAAAGATACACTCCGCCTGGAGACTTCCTTCCAAGGAGAACTGGAAGGAGTCACTTCAGAGTGGGGAATCCTGCCAGTCTTGGCCTCAACTCTGTGATCAATGCCAGCATCAGCAATCCTGAGCCATGCTGGTAGCATGGATCCTTCACATGATGAGAATGGCACATTGCCTCTATGGTCTTCCTCCCAAAACCCATCGCTCCAGTTTGTCATGAAAAAAACATCTGACAACTCTCAATTGAGGAGGATTCGACAAAACACCTGGCCAGTGCTCCTCAAAACTGCTGAGTCATCAAAAACAAAGCAAGTCAGAAATTGTCTTCTGAGCCAAGAAGAGCCTAAGAAGACAAGATGACTAAATGTAATGTGGGAACCTGGATGAGAACCTGGGACAGAAAAAGAACCTTAGGAGAAAACTAAGGACATCTGAAGCTGTCTGGACTTCAGTTAACGATAATACATCAGTACCAGTTCATCACACTCATGTAAGATCCTGAAAGGAAAACTGGCGTGGGGTCCATGGGAACACTCTGTACTGTATTTGCAAATTTTCTGCAAATCTAAAATTGTCCTAAAGCAGAAGAAATCCCTTGTCTAGACTCAGTCACCCCCCTATTTGCCCTGCCCTTTCCAGCATCCACAGAACGCCGTCCAGCAGTTAAGGGATGGCCTTGACTTCTTGAGCTCATTCAGGAGTGACCATGAGACATCCTTATGCCACGCAGAGCCTGGCCGACAGTACCACCCTTCTCTTGCTGGAATAATGTGTCCTCATGTCATTCCCTCTGACCACCACATGGCTCTGGCTAGGGGCTTCTCAAGCTCCTTAGCTCCCAGACGTCACTCCTGTTCCCCCAGATCTATTTTAGGCTTGTTGGTGCCAGCCGCCTTCCAGAAGCTGCTGCCCTGCTTCTAGTCCTGGGGTAGGAATGAGCTGAGCCTACAGTCCACCCACCCACCTCTTCTCACTCTGGCATCCATCTGGTCAACCAAGCTACCGTGAGTTGACCCAGGCTGTGGTCCCAGGATAAAGTAGACGCAGCTCTTGCTCTCATGTGCTGGCACTATCCATGTCTCCCCAGCCCATGCTCCAGCCCTCTTCCTAGTGCAGTGGGTGCTGACCTGCACCCATAAGCTCCCTTGCCCCTGGCCTCCAGATGCATGTGACCCATAGAAGACATGGGTGGGAGCCCAGGCTTCCGCATGGCAGCTGGCAGGGGATTTACTCTGCACCTTTCTGCCTGAGGCCACAGCTGCTATCCCTGTGTTCAGATCCTCTCTTTCCCTTGCCCCTTTCTGCACAGGCTAGACTGCAGCTCTTGAAATGCTGCACCATCGCTTGCTGCCCCCTGGACCCTGGACAGCACCCTCAGGTGGGATCCCTGCTGCACTTGCCCCAGATGGCAGTTGGGGCTGGACTCAGTGGAAAAGCGGATTCCACAATGGGGCTGTGGTTTCCCAGGCCAGGTAGAAAGACGGTGCTCACTGAGGGGGCTTGCAGAATGGCTGCCTGGTGGCTCAGGGGGTGATTACCTCTTCCTTCTGAGTCCTGAATCTCCGCCAGAGCCCTGCACGCCTCAGAAAGGCTAGAGTCCTGGCATATAGACTGCAAGTGTTGTGGGCAGGCCTGGGGAGGCAGCTCGGGGTGGTGGGAAGAGCTAGACCCCAGCTCTGCCACTTACTGGCTAGTTCAAGCTCCTTCTACCCTCTGTTTCATGTTCTTTATCTGTAAAATGGAAATAATAACTAGTTTTCTTTCTTCCTTTTATTTATTTATTTATTTTGAGACGGGTGCACTCTGTCACCCAAGCTGAAGTGCAATGGCGCGATCTCAGCACACTGCAACCTCAGCCTCTGAGGTTCAAGCGATTCTCCTGCTTTAGCCTCCTGAGTAGTGGGATTACAGACGCCTGCCACCACTCCTGGCTAATTTTTGTATTTTTAGTAGAGACGGGGTTTCACCCCAGTCAGGCTGATCTCAAACTCCTGAACTCATGATCTACCCGCCTCAGCCTCCCAAAGTGGTGGGATTACAGGCATGAGCCACCATGCCTGACCATATCTACTTTTCATGGTGTAATCATTAAAATAATGTTCATAAACAGGGTACTACAGTGTCTAACACAAAATGCATAGCCAATATGTGGCATTTCTATTTTTCTTATTATTTCTGTTTGGAGAATGAATGGACAGGATGGTCTTACTCTCCTGGAAGTGGAATGTTGAGGCTTTTGTGAACAAAGATGATGCTTACAGCTCTGAATCATCTTAAAATGGATAAGAGCCTTGTGCTGAAAATCCTGTGTGCCTCATATGAATCCCAGGAAAAGCTGTTTTTACATAAAACCAAAAGCCAGTGGGGTGTCCAAAAGTTGAAGGGTCTTTGAGAACTCTAATGATGTTTTCCTTATTGTGAAATGGAAGTCAAGCTTGTAGCTCCAACCAAAAAATTTCCAGGTTCGTAGTCTGTGTGGAGGTTGGAACAAGCAGTGGTCACCATGTGTGGCATGGGTTCTCGGAAACACGCTCCCTAGAAAGTCCATTTCTCCTGTTCTTTCAGCGGCAGTTAGCCCCCTGGCAGGTAAGGGAAGAAATCATTGAGGAGCCACACTCACAGGCTGGAATGTCCACGGCAGCCAGGAAGGATTCTGCCAGGGTTCAGGCCCGCAGAGTCCTCAGGTGCTGGAAAGCATGGGGAAGCAGGAGAAATGAAAGTGGGAGGCAGCCAGCGCTGCACTGAGCCCAGACCTTCCGGGTCTCAGGTGATGACGGCAACCACTCTCTCAGCACCATCCTCCTGTCCTAGCCAGCCCTCTGAGTCAGCTTCCAATGGCCTGTCCCACAAAATGCAGGAAGGTGGCACTATACACACCTGCCAAGGCCAGCTGTGATGGCTCATGCCTGTAATCCCAGCACCTTGGGAAGCCAAGGCAGGCAGATCACCTGAGGTCGGGAGTTCATGATCAGCCTGGCCAACATGGTGAAACCCTGTCTCTACTAAAAATACAAAAAAATTAGTGGGGTATGGTGGTGAATGCCTATAATCCCAGCTATCTGAAAGTCTGAGGCGTGAGAATCACTTGAACCTAGGAGGCAGAGGTTGCAGTGAGCTCCGATTACACCACTGCACTCCAGCCTAGGTGACAAGAGCGGAACTCCATCTCCAAAAAAAAAAAAATTAAAATTAAATAAAATAAATAAACACCAGCTGAGACCTCTTCCTAGGAAATTCTTTAGACTTGGAATCCAAGTTGCCTTGTTCTGGGCATGGCTGGCTCAGAGAGCTCTAGAAGAAAGTTCAAGAAAGCAAAGAGGAGAATCCAGCTAGCCAAGGTTGAGGAGGGTAGAGGAAGAGTGAACATCCCTGCCGGAGGTCTCCTGGTTCTCGCCCCCTTCTGAGTCTCAGCATCTGCATGGGCTATGAGCCATTGTTTTGTGACTGACAAATCAGATGAGGGTTGTTTGTTTATTTTTCAAATGGTTCCATCAAGTTCTCCAATCACAGCTGTAACTACAAGGCAAGCAGAGTGGGGAAGGCACCCGTCACCGTTGTGCAGACACTGGTTTTGCCAACACTTGGCGTGCAGAGCAAGGCACCAGCTTTGGAACCCAGGTCACCTACAGTCTCTTTTTCCCTAGGCTGCCTCAGCCCGTTGCAGCCTGACCCGGCCCTGCCCCGGCATTCCCACAGTGGGCAGGATTGGAAAGGGCAGTGCCTGGCACGTTGGCACAAAAGCCAGCCAGGAGGGTTGGGCAAGTGCTCCAGGGCCTGCGAGGAAGGAGTGGGGACCACACCATGCAGTGCCCTGCCCCTGTGTTTTGATATGGTTGTCATTGTCTGTGTTCAATCCTAAGCTTGTCGAGAACTGGGCCGGCATGGCTATTGAAGTTCTGTGGAATAGAAGTTGGTCTCTCACAGGGGTGTGGCTGAAACAGCAAAGGACTGGAAGGCGTATTAGTCATCTGTGCTGTGTAATAAATGACCCCAAAATGTGGCTGCTTAAAACAACAAACGTGACCGTCCCACAGCTTTTGAGGGTCAGGAATCAGGGAGCGGCTCTGCTGGGTGGTTCTGGCTCACGGTCCCTCCTGAGGCTACAGTCAGCTGGGCTGCAACATCTGCAGGCCAGGCCAGGCTGGAGGACCCACATTTGGAAGGGCTTGCAAGTGGCTGTGGGCAGGAGGCCTCTGCTCCCCGCCACGGGAGCTCCTGTGTTGCCCCTGTGTGACTGAGCAGCAGCAGGGCAGAGCAGGAAGCTCAGTGCCTTTGGCGGCCTCATCTCTGTAATTGCACCGTCCCTTCTGCCCCTCTTTCTGTTGGCTAGAAATGAGTCACTAAAATCCAACCCATCCTCACAGGGAGAGGAATTAGGCTTTTGAAGGTGATATCAAAGAATTTGTGTACGTGTTGTAAACCACAACACCTGATTTTAATACCAACTCCTCTTGAACTTCTGTGTAACCTTGGGCAAATCACTTCAAATCTCTGGGCCTCAGTTTCTTCTTCCATAAAATGAGAGAGTTGATCCTATCTCCAATCCTTCTTCTGTAAAATGAGAGAGCTGATCCTACCCTTCCTCTTAGCCCACACACCCTCACACCTTCATTCATTCTGGGAATTTATTTAGTAAACATTTACTCAGCTCTCTGAGTCTATTCAGCTAGACTGCCTGAGGAGCTTCAAAAAGATTGATGCCTGGTTTTAAGTCTACCCTGGTGATACTGGTGTGCAGGCAGGGTTGAGAGCCCTCCTTCTGGAGTCATAATCTGAAAATGTGTTGAGCACGTAAATCAGCTGGGGGTCTTATTACAATGCAGATTTTGATACCGGAGGTCTCGGGTATGGCCTGAAATTTTCCATTTCTAACGAGCTCCTGGGTAGTGCAGTGCATCCCAGGGATCACACATTGAAAAGCAAGTTTCTAGATGCTGGAAGAAAGGTGCAGAAATATGAAGATAATTCCCACCCTCACGGAGCAAGGAATCCAGCTGGAGATGGAAACAGGTAGTCCGCACCCATGACCATCAGCCTCTGACCACCTGCCCAGGATGTGGCCCAGACAGCTGAGTTGGAGGGGGTGAAGAATCTCCCAGCAAGCACAGTCCAGTCGGACCCTGTGACTTCCCCACCACCAGCGTCATGCCCCATCCCCTCATCTCCACAGCAGGACACAGCATCAATCCAGATCCTTCTGTGATCTTTGGAAGTCTTCCACAAGTTAAGTTGTTTTGCTGAATGGTAGTTATTTCCACAGGGAAAAAAAGGAATTAGCAAATCTATCACTTGTATTTGTTCAGTCCTGTAGACTATTCCCCAGATTAAACATTTGTTTAGTGAGCCTGCTTTTATTGGCACCACGAACAAACTAAAGTGTGTTTTCCAAACATATCTTCATGGCATGAAATTCTAGGCTTATGGAAATTCTAGTAAAATATATTTTAAAAGGCTGCAAGTAACCATCGTCCTAGCTTTTATTCTTTCTGCCTTATGGTTTTTCTATCTTCTCCAAAGGGCCCTCTTCCTATCCCCTGAGCAGGAAGGTAGTAAAGTATTCCCAGAACCTCAGGCCTTGGTCCCCTGCCCCACCCTGGTTTTCTCTCTCTCTCTCTAAGCCCAGTGCTGTGTGGGGTGCCTGCACTCCTGTCCACCTCCCTGCCCAGCCAGGCTCCCTGGGCACCACCCAGGGGCCCCAGCTCCCAGACCTCTACTCAGTGTCCTGCCTGCCCAGCGCCTCAGTATAACCAAGGTGATATCAGGATCCTCCTCACTTCATATCTTAGCCTCTGAAACAGACTCATAGGTGAACTCTGGGCTCCCTAGGTTCTCTTTATGCTAACCTTTACACACCATTTGCAGATTGATAGTCCTGAAATATTTCCTGCAACCTGTCACTGACTCCAAACATCTCATGTCTCCTCATGTCCTAAAGAAGCTCCTTCAGCTCAAATGCATACCACCTGGGGTTCTGCTAAAAATGCAGATTCTGACCCACTGGGCCTGGGGTAGGGCCTGAGATTTTCTAGGTCCGAGGAGCTTCTGGACGATGCGCTCCTCTCAGTGCAAACTTTGAGCAGCAAGGTTCTGCGGGATGAGATCACACTACCCATCCATCATTTTCCACAGGGGAAAGTGTCTTCTGAGCCATACTCATCATGTTGCCCAAATAGCCAAGGCTTAGACATCACCAAAGCCTGTGCTGGGCCGGCTAGCCCCTCCAATAGCAATTTCCCTACTTTTCTAACTGTGTTTAAGGAAATGTTTAAAGAAATCTGGGTCATATGTTCTTATGACCCAGACTGAACTCTGGATTCTCTTTGAAGTCTTCTCTAACTCAGTGATTCTTTCCCCTCTTTTTGGAACCCTGCACAAGTTTGTTCTTCGTCGCACACTGCCCTGCATTGTTATTATTATTTGGTTGGTTTTTTTTTACATGTTTCTGTTTTTTTTACATGTTACAGCTAGCTGCTGAGGCCACCAGGACTGCAGCTCACACATCTTTCACTTTTTTTTTTTTTTGAGACAAAGTTTCCCTCTTGTTGCTCAGACTGGAGTGCAATCCCGCAGTCTCAGCTTTCTGCAACCTCTGTTTCCCAGGTTCAAGTGATTCTCCTGCCTCAGCCTCCTGAGTAGCTGGGATTACAGGCATGCACCACCAAGCCTGGCTAATTTTGTATTTTCAGTAGAGACGGGGTTTCTCCATGTTGGTCAGGATAGTCTCGAACTCCCAACCTCAGGTGATCCACCTGCCTTGGCCTCCCAAAGTGCTGGGATTGCAGGTGTGAGCCACCACACCCAGCCCCCACTTCTTTCATATTTTTTTCAGCACAGAAATGGTGCTGTGCCTTTAGTAAGCACTTAATAAATAACTCTTCTTTAAATGACTCAAAGTAAAATTTCTGTACTTAATGAAAAATGAGTTTGAGAAATAGTGGGAATAAAAATGAAATTGAACAGAATGACCCCCTTTTTACACCCCTCCCTGAATAGCATATAAAAGTCTGCTTCATGCCAACATCCTTACTGAGTCCTCGGGTCCGGGACCTGTATGCCTTTGGAGGCCTGGCATGGTGTCTGGCCCCATAAACATTAGACAAATGTATGATTTATGAATTCACTAATCGTTCTCCTCTCACTGGAGATACAACCATCTGAACTTAGCACATCCATGGGTCATACCGACCAATAGCAGCAAGAACAAGACCAAGACAGTGGGTAACTTCAAATGAGGTCTTGGAAAGACAGAATCAAAGTGCATATCTAAACATAGGTAGGGCAGAGGTTGCAGCTGAGGGCAGAGAGAAGAGCAGAAGAAAAAAGAAGGGAAAATGGTTGCCAAAGCCAGGGTTCAGCCGCTAGAGACAAAACCAGCCATAGAGCAGAAGTGACTTCTTTCTTCATCAGCCTTGTTGAATCCAATTCTCAAGGAGCTAAAACCATGACTGTCACACAATGTAAACTGACTGTGCATCAGGGACTCATTCAGCTGCTTAGTGAGGGGGCCCTTGAGGTGGCCTCACTGATTCCAGGAGCATCCGAGGAGTGGAATAAGTTAAGATAACAAAACTGCTTAAGGTCTCACAGAGCAATGAAGTCTTATAACCTTTGGAGTTATCTTTTTCATCAGGCTAAAATCTGCAAGCTAACGTGTAACCCTACAGTGACTGGGCTTTGGCCAAATAGTGCATAGCGGAGTGAAGCCCAGGTACATGCCCCTGGAGATGACATCATCTCAGGCAGGCCTGGGTCCCTGGAAAGCTAGTTTCCTTCCACATGACCTTATTTCCTAGTGTTGGGTGGCTTTTTGTATCAGCATCAAGCTTTAACCCAAGGCTACCAAGAGTAAAGGGGGCAAATTCTGCTCAAAGCAATGCGGAAGAAGGTGCCAGCTCACTTCTTCCTCAGTAGCTAGGAAGAAAAGAGATGACCTGATCACTATGCCTGTGATCAGGAGGCGCTATGGACAGACTGGTCACCCGTGTAGCCTTGGCTTGCCCTCTGAGCATGCCTACGACCCTTCTGCTCCAACTCTCAACAAGCTAGAATGTTTCTGCGGGCTCTGTGTTACCTCCTCCTGGTTAGAATGGCTGGGGAGAAACCTCCCCACAGTGAACACAAAATGTTACATCCCTGGTTTGCAGGCAAAAGGATGCATGCACAATTTTTTTTAGGGATGCATAATCGAAAAAAAAAGGGGGGCTTGGAGACCTGTGAGCTAAACCATTCCATCTAAAATGTTGATGTGTGTCTGAGTCAGCTAGGAATCTAATTAAAATGCAGATTCTGATTTAGTAGATCTAGGGGGCTCCAGGTCCTGCATTTCCAACAGACTTTCAGTCAATGCTGATGCAGCTGGTGTGTGGACCTCACTTTGAGAAGAGACAGTTTCCACAGAAGTGAGACCAATGACAGTGCCTTCCCCAGGTGGTTGCTGTGAAAATCAGATGACATTGTCCATGTGTGGTACTCAGCTGCATGCCAGGCTGACCTGCTGTCCAGGGCCTGGGACTGAGGCATTCCTAGGACAGTGGACACATGGCCTATGCTCAGTAACACGTCTCTCTATGATCTCTCCATGTGTCCTGTTCCGTGTGCGTGAGCTGTTTCTACCCCTGTGGCTGGGGCCCTCCTTCTCCACAAAGCCGGATTTGACAGGTCTTAGACTCACTAATCTCAAGGGTTTTCCATCTTTTGTTTCTGTGAAGTCACTGCTCTCAGTAACATTGTTACATGAAGAGAAATTTATCTTGGTGGGTTCTTACTTTCCTTTAAAAAAAATATCCACATATGAAGCTCTCAAACAAGCAGAAATCCACCGTCTAGTTTTTCCCAAAAGATTGTGTTATCGGAAGCTTTGAGGGATAAGGGGAAAAGAAATTGATTTACGAAGTAAAACTGAAGCAATTAAAGGATCAAAATCACCTTAAATTTTTCTACAAAGACACATTCTCTCAGGCATGGACAGCCCCTGCTCTTTCAAGTTTTATAGCCACCCCGTTTTGGCAGAAAAATCAGGAAGTCACTTGTTGTGCACAGGACTGTTGTAAACCTCTTTGTAATAATAATAATAATAATAAAAGGATAAAAAGGCAAGCAGGAGACTGTAAACACGAACTTTAAATACCTGGAGAACAGCAGGCTTCCCCTTCCTCTGCTCCTGCTCTTAGCCCACAAGCCCTCAAACCATTTTCTACAGCACATTTGCTGCAGCCTCAGGAAGAACAAGAACTATTGAAGTAAAAGAAAATTCTAGCCTTTGATTTTTTTTATTTTTTTTTCTGTTTGTCCCTGTGAAATGTGAACCTACAACTGATTATCCCAAGGACTTGATCTCAAAAACACAATTTGGCCGGGAATAGTAGCTCATGCCTGTAATCCAAGCACTTTGGGAGGCCAAGGCCGGCGGATCAGTTGAGGTCAGGAGATCGAACCCAGCCTGGCCAATATGGTGAAACTCTGTCTCTACTAAAAATACAAAAATTAGCCTGGAATGGTGGCAGGTGCCTGTAATCCCAGTTGCTCGGGAGGCTGAGACAGAAGAATCACTTGAACCCGGGAAGTGGAGGTTGCAGTGAGCCGAGATTGTGCCACTGCTCTCCAGCCTGGGCAACAAGACTCCAGCTAAAAAGAAAAAAAAAAAACCCCACACAATTGGCTGGTCTTTGGGACAAACCCCGGTAAAGAAGGTCCCGCTCTGTCTCCCTCTGGCTTTATTGGAGTTGCTTGTCCTACTCGGTAGCTTATCCAAGGATAGTGGTCCCCATGCAGTCAGTCCTCCCTCCACTGTGCTCCCTTCCAGGGCTGGCGCTTGGCCTCTGCCAGCAGGGAGCCTTGCATACAGACTCAGTAGTTTGGGAAGCCCTTCTCCACAGGCAGAGCCAACACAGCTGAAGCTCATTTTCTCAGGAACCCTATAGCCAAACACAATAGTATTCCTGAAGTCAGTAGGGTTTCCTTACTATTTGAATGCACTTGGGCACCGTAGAACTCTCTGATGACAGGTGTGCAGACAGAAGATGACCTCTTCCTCATAGTCTTCAGCTTGAAAGAGCACAGGGTATGGTTGAGACCACAGGCTCCGGGCTCTGACCCCACATAACTGCACTGGGGCCTATGAAATGTGGCATCATAGGACTTCCTGTGCCCTTGGAGGAGTCGTTCCAAAGGAGCTCTGTGACCGGCCTCCAATGCCACTGTCCTTCTTAAAGCTTTGAAGGGACTTAATGCCAGTCTCAGCATAGTAAATCTAAACCCTTCACCTAAAGTTCATGTGCTAATTGCAAAGATCATCTGACTTTACAATATTGATAATAGAAATAACAAAGACAGAACTTGAGTAGTCACTTGTTGTCACAGGACTGTTGTAAACCTCTCTGATAGGCAACAAAATGCTAAGCAGTTAGGTCGTTGCATTCTTGAAATTTGATATACAAGATGGCATGGGGGATAAAAGACCAGGAGGAGAGGCTTGCTTCAAAGTTGGTCTTATCAAAATACCTTGATGTGTTAATGACTTTCTTAACAGAAGTTCAAGGCTATAAACTGCCTTAGATCCAAGGATGTGGTAATAGTGAATGTTTTAATTGTGGTATTAACAGCCCCAGTTGTAAAGGGGAAGGTGTCACTCAAAGATGAGGGACAAGGCCTGAATATTATAACTGAATTTAATTGGTACTGATTTGAGGTTGATAGTACCTGGTTTTTCCAGTTTTCAGGAAATACATCTTTGCCCGGGGCGGGGAAAGGGGAGCACAGAAGGGAAAGGTGGAGGGGGAGTACCTGATGCAGGACGGGAGAAGGAGTGTGCTGCACATCAAAAGGCCCATCTTGAATTTCCTGTGATGTTCTAAAACCCCAGCCCCCCACCACCACATCAATGCACAGAGTGGTCACACCTCTCCTACATCAAACCCAATACTGCACACCCAGCTCTCCCGCTGCCACAGTCACCCCAATGAGAAGGAAGGAGGCACACAGACACCCAAAGGTAAGAGGAAAAGACCCAAAGCCAGCAGAGCCCAGGAGGAGAAAATCCTGATGGGGTAAAAACCTTCTAAGGATCTTCCTGTCTGTAATGTCTTTCTCTCCCCAAAGACCTGTATCTGAGGACAACTGGGTCATTTATTGTCATGAAAAGACGTAATCATGTCACTTGGGACACAAAAAAATACCACTACCCTACACACACACACACACACACATGCACACACACACACACACTTTTCTGAGTGGGTGGCATAATTTTTTAAATGTTTGGAGGAATATTAAGGTAAGTTTTTAGAATGTTCATGCAAAAGAGGCAGGTTGTGCTATTGAAGAGTTTTAGATCATTAAAAAACTTTTTGATGTTAAGCTGAACTTTATAGGCTTTAATTAGAATGAATGACTTGTTCCTTATTCCAGGTGTGCTGCTGTTAAGTATGTTTTTGTCATGCTACAAGGTTTGTGGAATTATTTCCAAACACTTGGGGTGTGTGGCTCTCTGGAAGGTCTTCTGATTAGGAGCCTCAGATTTCTGGGTAGAAGCAACCCAAGGGCTGCGCCCTGCCGTCACTTAGCACTGAGCGTGGCCTAGCAGAGAGTGTGGATCCCAGCTCCGGGAAGCTCTCCTGTCCACATGCCTTCAGCACTTTTTCTTTCTGGAACTGGAGTGCTATTTACTGCTCCATTTGCTCAGAGAAACCTAGTTCTTTAAATAGCAGTCCCTTTGTTGTTAAAAGATTATCCTCAGTTCAGTCACTGGTGACTGTGGTTTGGTTGGGTTTTTGGATTTTGTTGGTGTTTTTTCTCCCAAAGTACCTGATTTCCTCTTAGAGTAGGGACTTTTATTTCTCATGTTTTGGGTTTCTTCTTCTGTTTAGGAAAGGATGAACAGCTCCATGACCTGATCCCTTTTCATCACAGTTCCCTATTAGTGGGACTGCTTTTGAGCCATGGCATCACATGGCAGAGACTGAGATTTGGACTAGAGTCCACCCTGGCAGGGGCTTCTGGCTGTAGCACAGGTCACCAGTGGGACCTCAGAAAAGTCATGGCTCTCAGAGTCTCAGTTTCCCCAGGAGTAAATCAAGAACATGGCCCATCTATACAAGCCTAAATGTTTTTAATTAGAGTATTTCAGGGGGTGGGAGGGATCTGAAAGAGCATCTTCTGCGCTGCCCAGTGGGGTAGCCACCAGCCACATGCATGTGTTTACATTTAAATTAAGAGGAATTCATTAACATGAGAAATTCAGTGCTTCAGGGACATTGGCCACAGTGCAGGCTCGGCAGTCACAGCAGCCATTGTCCTGGACAGTGCCAGGCTCAGCTGCATCAGCTGACGGTTGAGGAAAACAGTCCAAGAAGTGAGTCCAGCATTGGCCCACGCTCGAGCCAGAACCAAGCCTACTGGCTTCTCAGTCCATGGTCATCCACTTCTGAGTGTGCAGGTGTCTCTCCAGCCAGCTCCCATTTCCCTCCCATTTGCCTCACCCTCCCAAGAGAAGGCGGAGTCTACAGATGAAAGGGCCCCTCCTTTGCAGGTTACAGATCCCAGGGCCAGGCAGTCCCGTGATACCCACAGCCTGGGAATTACCAAGAATTGGCTGCAACATTCTGCAGAGCTCCCAGGCTCATTTTTCTGCTGAAAAGACTCCTGGCTCTTGCAGATCATAGAGTTTTATGAAACAGAGTCTCCAAAACCCCTCTTGTAACTGTCCTCTATCTTGACTATATTGATGTCCACACCTGATTGTGCAGGTGCCATCATCCTGTTTTACATCCCTAATTTTACAAGACAAAACCATTGGGGTACACTGGGCTACAGGGACATGGGATCTCTATATTATCTCTTACAACTGCATGTGAATCCACTTGCAAATAGAAAGCTTCATTTTTAAAAAATGTCCTTGTGTAATTTTTACAGTTCAAATCTTCTTAAATTTTAGAACATCTGGTCTAGGCATCCTAGAAACGGATTTTGAAGGGCCCTTAAAAGCAAATTGAATTCTTTTCTCACAGTTGCTATGAACAATTTAATTAAGTGTATGGTGCATGATGATTTTTGTTTACATAGCCCTTTTACATTGGCCACAGAATTTCAGATAAGAACATGTCATGTAAAACTTCAGATGCAGTTTCCCCAAATTGAATGTGTCTCCGCTATTGGAACTCATGCATATACTCAAGTGGTTGACATTAGGGGTGTACAGCGGTTTGCAGCCTCTGCAGGGCCGGACAGGGGATTTTGTTCAGTTCAACTGATCGATAGTGCAGATATCCCTGGCAAGGGTAAGACAGGTGCTGTCAGCCCCCTGTCCTTGGCATCTCTGAAGCTGTCTCTGCTTATCCTAGAACAACACTGGAATTGTCTGCAGATCTCTCGTTTGTAGATCTTTGACAAAACCATTGAAGAGTGAGTATCTTTGGATTTGTGCTTTTGATTCAACGTCACTCTGCTCAATCTCTTGGACAGAATGGTATTGAGGTTGGCCTTGAAAAGGGTGTGTTTGCAATGGTGTCATGCCAGGAAGAGTTGGCCTTGGCATGGAAGGCCCTTGGTTACATTCTTTTTTCATCACTTATTGGTTGTTTGAACTTTGACAATTATCCCAAACTCTTTAATCCTCCATTTCTTTATCTATAAGACAGAGACAACACATCCTATCTATTTCATAAGATTTTCCTGCGACTGAACTTTGTCTCATATGTGTGAAAGGCTGTGAGAGTGTCCAAGCATCTCAGTGCAATCTGCAATGCGCCATCAGGGAACCCTAAGGAAAGGCTGGGGGGCTGCCTAGATGGGGCGCCACAGGCTACCCTACCAGACCTCACAGTCCTACTTGGACATTTTTGTGGATTCCTTCTGTGATTTACACAGGGAAAAAAATGTCTCGAGGATTTTATCCAAACTGTTAGATTCTGGGAGAGGTGTTGGGAGAAACAGCTCATGACTCAACTTACAGCTGCGCTTCCCCTCTTCGGTTTCCCTGAACACAGTAGAGTTTTTCTTTCAAATATTAACATGGAAAAATGAGATTTGGCCCAGCCATGCTTGCTATGGACTCATTGCTTCCATTTGTTTCCAGCACAGGGACCATTAGTGCGAAGCAAGGATTTCCCCAGGCTCAGGCCATGAAAGAGCAGCCACAGGTTAAAAGACCCAACACATGAGCTTGATCACTTCTCACCTCTCCCAGGAAGCCTCCCCAGGCTTTTCCACACCCAACCAAGGTGGATCTGAGCCCATGAGAATGAGTGCATTCTGACCACAGAGTTTCAGAAAAGAAAACATAACGATAACACCATCTACCCATGAGCGCATATTTAATATTGGTGTCTGTTTTTGCAGAACGTCCATAACCAAAATGGCAGCTTGACCTTTGGCATGTAAATCTGATGTAGGCAGCGATTGCTAAGAAGAACTTGCCTGTCCTTTGCATGTCCCCTTTACTCCAGGGTACCCACCACATATCCCAACCACAAAAGGGGTCCTTGTATTGGCTAGGGTAGCCTGGTGTCCAGATAGAGGGTGTGGTACCAACTTTCCCAGGTAGGTCCCAGAGCAGCTGAGCCTGTGGTTTCTGTGGAAACCAGGAGCTCTACCTCCCTCTGAAGAGGGCCTGGCTGTGAGCAAGGCAGGGCAGCCAGGGAGAGTGGCTGGTCCCAGAGAAACTGTGGTCCAATGCTGGCTCCTCCCTGCCTGCCTCTGCTGGTGGTGGGAGTGCCGGATGTCCCTGAGTGAGCAAGGGGAGGCCAGCCTGGACTAGTGGGTCCTGGGGGCAGAGCCCTAACCTTAGGCTGCAGTGTGTCTTCCCCTCTTAATCATATAGGAGGGAAAGGGCTGGCAACTGTTCCCTTTCTTGAATCTGTTTCTTCACTTTTTCATGAAAAATTTTGGTCATTCTTCTTTTTCTCTCTGGGTGTCCAAACCCAGTGCAGGCCAGGCCCACAGGCTCTGTAGTGGGGGCCACTCTGCAAGGTCGGCTCCAGTGCTGGTAGGGAGGTGGCCAAGCGTTTCTGCATCCACCCATGCTCACACGCCGTTCATTTATACGCCTGGCCTCTGACCCAACAATTCCACTACTGGGACTCTATTCTAAGGAAATAATTAGAGGTCTGTACACTGCGTCTTTTATGTACATTGTGGTGTTCATTATAATAGTGAAAAACATTGGAATAACATTGAATGTCCAACCCTAGGTGATACTCTTGGTACATCCACATGGTAAAATACTATACAGCCATGTTCCTGAAGAGTATTTCAAATGAAGAGGCTCATTAAATCATTAAGCAAACAGGATACAAAACTCAATATGCAATATGACCCCTAATAATATATCTATGTATCTATACATCATAAAAGGAAATATATCAAATCTCAGTAATGTTTTCATGTGGTAGGACCAGCAGTGATTTTTAGTTTTCTTCTTTATATCTTCAAATACTTGAAAACTTTTTTTTACAATTAGTAAATACTGTTTTTATAATCAGGAAAATATGAAAAAGAAATGGAAAAACCTATCAGTGACTGAGCTGGAGTGGTGGAGGTTGTCATCCACTTTTCTGCTTGCTGATGGGGCAGTGGAGACAGGTTTGACCCTGCCCTGGGTCCTCATACCCCCACCTTCCAAATATTCCAGATTATACTAAGAAATTCTGATACCCTGTATTTCAGGGGAGCACCACAGTTGAACCCATAGAGGCATTCATCAGCAAGAGCATCTTGAGAACACAGGCCACCCTCCACTAAACACTCTGAGACAATGATCACTTTTTTTGTTCAGACAGTCTCCTAGGAGAGTGTCAAACCAGCTCCTAAAAACACAGAGTTAGAACCTTGGGGGATTGTCAGTTTGGGGCTCTTGTGGACGAATAGAGAAACCGCAGCCTGGGAAGAACTGGTGGCGGCCAGGACACCCAGGCCAGACTGAGCCAGGGCTGGAATCTCCACCCACTCCTCTAGGCACCCTTTCCTATCAGTGAGCCCAGCCACGGGGTATGCAGGGTGGATGGGCCAGCACCCAGCCTCCCTCTTGGGAGGGCACTGCTTTCTCAGAGCCACCGTGGCTACGTTAGTGCATCATTACAGTGACTGAGTGGCTGCAGTTAGCGTGTATCAAATGGAAAGGAACCATGTAGTATAGCACTGTGTAACACAGTCTACGATGGAGAACATCATGTAGGGCAGGTGTTGGTTTCACTTGGAAACGTGTGTGCTTGTGTGTATGTGTAAGGGTTTTTAGAGAAGGCTCGGGCTTCTTGAGAGACCTGTGGAATAGCTGGTGTTTCTGAAGACACATCTTTCTCATTTTCAGCCAGCACTCCTCACCAAGCTCGAGTCCCATGCAGACATTTGGCTCTCACAAGGCGGATGTATGCTGGGGAAAGGCCAAATCCCCACTGCCCATGGCCCCAGCAGCCATTCATCATGCATCCAGAGCTGAGTCCCAGGGCACACCCCACATCTGCCACTGGCCTGGCTGGAGCCCCAAGGGTGTGTGAGGCCCCAGCTCCCTTCAGCCCCATGACTGCTATGAGAACCAGGTCCCTTGGAAACCTGACAACCTGAGTCATCTTGGCACAGGTTTTAAGAATCACAGAGAAAATAAGCACTGAAAGATACAATATTCTGTTCATGAAACACCTAGGAGGACCTGAACTGGATTGGATCAGGGAGAATCCCAAGTCACAGCACAGCATCCCCTGCATTACAGACACTGGGGAGCTCTGATTTCTCTGTCACATGTCTTGCTCTTTGGAACAACAAATCTCCAACGCCAAGTCATCTCTCCATTTTCCAGGCTATAGGAAGAGGCTCGTTAAATCATTAAGCAAACAGAATACAAAACTCAATGTACAATATGAAAATCCCAGACCACAGGGCTCCATAGGTCATCATCAGCCCTCTGCACAAACAGGGCCTTGCAATGGCCCCATCAGCTTTACTGAAGCCTTGGCTTCCCTTGGGCCACCTACCATCAGCATGCCCCATGTACACTCAATTAGGAACGATACTAGCTGTTCCAGAGTCAGGAATTCATGGGAAGCCACAGAGAGCTGGTGTCGGCACACATGTTTTTCTGGCTTTAGCCCATTTTCTAAGCATGATTTTGGGAGCCCAGTGTCCCATTCTTCATAGGTGCCAATTCCAATGGCCTCAGCCACTGGCCGTGGAGGCTGCTTCATGAGGCCTTGCAGGGAAGTGGCATTCCATGATGTGGATGTGGCTCCCAGGTTCTCTCATGAGCTGTGTTGTCACCTGCCCCAAATTTGGTGCCTTTTTCCATCCAGCCATGAGCCTGGAGAGCCCACTATCCCTGCTGATGCTTCCAAGTGGCCATAAGGTCACAGCATCTGACAAAATCAGAAGCTCTGCTCTTGGGCATTAGGTCTCCTAGGCTAGATATCTTGGGGTGTTCCTACAGAAGCCACCTGCAGAGGCCTGAGAGCTGGACTTCAGCCTCTTAATTACAGAGCCTGACTCCTGACTCTGCCACTTCTAAGGGAGCTAGCTGTCCCGAGTGATGGGGCAGGCATGGGGTGCCCTCCCACTGCCCTTCTGCCCTCTATGCTGTGTGTCCTGGGTCCAGGGTCTTGCCGTGACCCCCAGCTCTGCCCCTGCCTGAGCAAGCCCACCCTTGTAAGCCTTCCGCTTCAGCCCATGGAAGGCACTGGCCAGGGTTTTTTTTTTTTTTTTTTTCCTGCTGGGGGAATGACTATTTCATGGTTATTAATGAAAGTGATAGCAATTCCCTGTGTATTTATCTTAGATTATGTGGTCGTTACGAGCTGAAGTACCTCAAGCAGCCAGTCTGCGGTTGATTTGAAAACAGGCGAGTCTCAACAGTGAGCTTAAGGAAAGGTGTCAGGTATAAATCTTGTCTTCAAACAGCCAGGGTGCATTCCAGACTTCAGAGACACTTCTTTGTATAAAGGCCCTTTTTTTTTCTCTCCCGCCTTTCTTTTTTCTCGGGCCTGGAGGAGGATGAAAGTGCAGGGGTGTGTGCGTTCGTTTAGTCTGATAATGAGGGTGAGGCTCACGGGCATGGTAATTTGGCAGCTTTGGCACTTCCTGTAACAGTTTTGATTTTTTTTTAATCCAAAGGGCTGCTTAAAGACAAACATTTTTTGTTAAACTGCTGGTAGTTCATTTTCTGCAGGAACCGTGCAATTAATCTTGTTTATATTAAAGAGACAGGTTGCCTTTGTCAGCTTTCCTGCGCTATAATTAATGAAGATCAAAAACGTTACAAAAACATAATATTTAGCTTAATGCAGATGAGGCTAAGCAACAGCTGCATCAATTAGAGGAGCAAAAGGGGAAAGAAATACTCTTTGCTTTGGAATAAGTCAGATGCATTAAAAAGCATAGATTGTGAGGCTTCTCACCTCCGTTAGCCTGCCGGTGGGCCCGGTGAAGGATGGGGTTTGGACATCAAATAGTTTGTAAGGCCACATCGATTATGCTGTAAATGCAGTTGGAGGCACCCGCACTTAGCCTACATTTATCCAGGTGTGTGGCTGCGGATCAGAAGCATGGAGCCTGAGGATCTCTGCAGGGGAGGAGGGTGAAGAAATCAGATGGCAGGCAGAACCTGATAGAACCATCCAGGCCCCTGGGGGGCCTCCATGAGCCCAGGGCCACTTGATTTATAGCCCTCTATTTGAAGGACTGTCATTAGAAACCAAAACAGTGATTAGATATGCCCAAACAGATGGCATTACCTCCCTGTGACTTCCTAACCCAGTGACTAAGACCTTTGGCTTCCACAGGGGAGTTCAAACAAGTTCACCTCTGCCCATAAACAACAGGCTTTGCTGTTTCCAGGCTTTCATCTGTCTCATGAAGCGAAGGTGAACAGCCACCTGGGAGCCCATCAGAAGTTTGGTGGAGATGCAGTGTGAAGGTTGGAAGTGGCTGTCAGTGGCACCCCAGCCAGTAACCTCACTTAGATTGCAAGGAAAGAGACCTGGGGAAAGTGTAGACAAGCATGCAAGTCCCACAGTTAGAGAGCCTTCATCTTTCCTGCTGAGCTTCAAACTTTGGGATCCTATCATAAAATTCCAGGACAAGGAGGAAAATGCAAAATGAATCATAACCCAAATATTTTCAGCAAATTCTGTTGACACAAGAAGGCTGCTTAGCAGATGGAAGGACCTACCCATAATCAAGCATTTGTGAGGGAAATTTCACTGTCGGTCAACCATCTAACCAGAAAAGCACCCAAGGGAACCTTGCGCCTTGCCAGATTTCAATGCCATGTGTAGTTTCTTGGCTGCCCAGAATGGACTGGAAACATCAGAACCTGCTGACGTGATAGACTCTTGGTGCAGTGCTAGCAGAGGTGGAGGGATTTGAGTGGCATCTGGAATGCCAGTATTCTAAACCAAATGGTGTTCCTACCTAAACCACACCAGAGTCATCTCCAAGTTTTAGAGGACACCTCTACAGCCGTCATAACACTCTCAGGCCCTTTAACTTCTGCTCTTCAGAATGTGTATAAAAGATATCACCAGCCAGGCACAAAGATGTTCTTTGCAACTGTATTTATAATAGTGAAAATTGGGAACCAACCTGAAGGGCAATATTAGGGGATTGGTTGATTTAACTATGGCTTATTCATATAAGGAGATATTTTCAACCTATTAAAAAGGCTGTTGCTAAGAATAATTAAGACAATAGGGAATGAAACAGGCAAAGCACAAGTAGCCTGAACATTGTTCTAATTTTATTAATTTTTTTTTTTTTGAGACAGATCTCACTCTATTGCTCAGGCTACAGTGCAGTGGTGTGACCTCGGCTCACTGCATATTCTGCCTTCTGGGTTCAAGCAATTCTCCTGCCTCAGCCTCCCGAGTAGCTGGGATTACAGGCATGCATCACCACACCATGTTGTCCAGGCTGGTCTCCAACCCCTAACCTCAGGTGATCTGCCTGCCTCAGCCTCCCAAAGTGCTAGGATTGCAGGCATGAGCCACTGTACCCAGCCTAATTTCATTTTAAAAGATACATATATGTCTGTACAAATAAGGGATTGAAAGAAAATGCCAAAACCCAAAATTGATGGGTTATGATTTTATTTCTTCTTTATATTTTTCTTTTACTTTCAATTCTTCCATAATTGGAAAATAATTATATTACCTTGCATTCATTAGCACTTACTGTTGTAAACACTTTATACACATCATGTCATTTAATTTATCTCATTAATCTTCATATTCTGAGGTAGTTTCTATTAATATCATAATTTTGCTGATGAGACAACCAAGGCACAGAGACATTTAAATTACTTGCCTAAAGTTGCATAACTAGTACATTAAGCCCAAATTTGAACCCAGGAAAGTAGACATCAGAGTCCTGTTCTTATAATCACTACCCTTTAATGCTATTATTAAAATTATTTGTGAGTGCTTCCCTTGGGGAGAAGTGCCAGTCACTCACTGGCTGGTGGGAGTTCCTGCGTAAGATTATATTCCTGGCCAGGACCAGTGGCTCAAGTATGTAATCCCAGCATTTTGGGAAGCCGAGGCAGGCAGATCACCTGAGGTCAGGAGTTCAAGACCAGCCTGGCCAACATGGTGAAACCCCATCTCTATTAAAAATATATATACAAAAATTAGCCAGGTGTGGTGGCAGGCACCTGTAATCCCAGCTACTCAGGAGGCTGAGGCAGGACAATGGCTTGAACCCAGGAGGCAGAGTTTGCAGTGAGCCGAGATCCTGCCATTGGGCAATAGAGTGAGACTCCGTCTCAATAAAGGAAAAGATTATCTTTCCAGTGACAGCTACTTGAATAAATTAAATAAAGGTCTGTGAGGGAATAAGACAGAGGAAAGCAGACAGAGACACAGAATTCAGAGACCATACATACCAGGCACGGGGCTGGGTGGGATGCACATTGACTAAGATGAAAAGAGCAAACCATGTGGCTCACAATTTTGCCAAGAAAAGTAGGTGGGGAGATTTTCCAAGGATAGTTTTAGGAGTGGTGGCCTCATAATGGAATAGAGACCACCACACCTATCCAAAGTTAGCAGGATGAGAGAGGGCAGGTTGGCTGCAGAATGTCTGTGAAATTCCTTTAAGTAATGAGCTATTCAAATGATAAACATATATAATTCGATGGGAAAATGGAAGCCTATATATCTTGGGGTATAGGTCTTGATGTATAGCCATCTGCCCACACACCACCATTCACTGCTGGTCTCCGGAACAGGATCTCTTGTTCTGAAGAGAAAATGACCTACAACACGGCATGAAACTGCCATCTATGTTATCTGGGTTGCCATAACTGCAGGATTTTATAAGGAGGTGGTGATGAAATTGGTGGGTGAGGCATGTTACCTTTCCTCATTGGGTTATCTGAGAGACCATAGCAAGATATCATAGAGGGGATAGTCTTGTACAGAGAGAGAGACTGTCTGACCCATTTTCTTTGTCTGACCCTAGAAGGCTTATCATGCTTTTCAGGAACAATGTAAGAAGTTTTAGGATCTTGGTAATCTTTGGTGTCTCACTCATAATATGTAGAAAACCTTATTTCAAAGGAAATCCATATTCTTGATCCCTCTTATCAGTCTGGTTCAACTTCATTTGACTCTTGGGCACACAAATGGTGTTGAAGAGCAGAGGAAAGACTCAAAACCTCAGAACCATTTTCTTCTGCCTAATGGGCCGCTCCTCCCCCTACTTTTCTGGTGCTTCCTTTCTGTTTCCATTGCCACCAGTCTACCTAGGTTCTTGCTCACATAGCTGCCTCCAGTGTCTCATTAGTCACATCCATCCTACAATGACACCACCCAATTAGTCTTCCTAGAAAATCATCTGGTTGTGTCCTGGTCCACCAAAAACAACTATAGAACTGGACAAGTATGGGAGGCAACTGCAACTGTCATCAGGCATTGGACAACAAACAACACAGGACTGTGATCCTTAAGAAAAGTGAAATATACCCACTCAGCCCGGCTTCCTAGCCAGAGGGAATTTGTAGACTGCAGTGAGGCCAAGCAGGGAGGATGTCTTAATGAGATGCAGAGGCGGAGTTTAGAGATAAAGTATCTAGAATTTTTGGAACAGGATACCAGAGAAGAGAGTGCTACACAGAAGAAAGTATCAGAAATCAGCATAAAGTTTCCCTGTGGGTCTTGGCCAAGACTTGGAACAAATTAGCAGACAGCAGTGAGCCGCTGTTGTGGGCTTAGG
Source organism: Cheracebus regulus (assembly GCA_963574635.1). Taxonomy (NCBI): domain Eukaryota; kingdom Metazoa; phylum Chordata; class Mammalia; order Primates; family Pitheciidae; genus Cheracebus; species Cheracebus regulus. The sequence goes on from CAUYQU010105078.1 coordinate 53,494, forward strand.
GCTGAGCAGAGCTCAGATGCATCACAGGCCTAGGCAATTCTGAAGTGTCGGCTTAGCCAGAATGCAGAAGCACAGCTACCACTTCGGGCATTCAGTAGAGACTCCAAAAGCACAGATGGATTATTTGTAACACAAAGAATAAATGTTTGAGGGGATGGATAGTCCACTTTTCATGATGTGGTTATTAAGTATTGCATGCCTATATTAAAATATCTCATGTACCCTACAAATATATACACCGGCTACATACACACAAAAATTAAAAATTAAAAAAAAGAGAGACCTCAGAAAGTCTGTACCTCAGGAATAAGGATAATGCCTTGAAACTAAAAGCAAAAACATAAATAGACCAACACTAGTAAAGAAAAAAATCAAGCCTGACAGGTTTAGAAGGAGGATCTTCTAGTAATTTGACACTTGCCCAGAGTAAAACTCAGTGCTATTAAAAGTAGATTCCACATATCATTACGATGTCTGCATTATGATAAAACATTACTACACATATGAAGAAGTAGGAAAATGTGACCCGCAATCCAAAAATAATGTATTCAATAGAAACAGACCCCAGGATAACTCAGATGTGGAAACTAAGACTTTAGAATAACTCATATTAATATGTTCAAGGATTTAAAGAAAAAGTTAGATTTAATGAGTGAGCAGATGGAGAATCTCAGCAAAGCAAGTGAGAGTATTTTTTTAAAAAAAGAAATCCTAAAAGTGAAAAGCATATCTGAAATGAAAAATTCACCAGAAGGGCTTAACAATGTATTGGAGGCTGTAGAAGAGAGAAACAGTGAATTAAAGTCAGATCAATTGAACCTTCCTAATCTGCATAATAGAAGATTTAAAAAATTTCATCATGTCCTCATTGTTCAGAACCCCCCATTTCCTATCTTGCTTACTTAAAGGAAACAAAGTTCTGATTTTTAAGGTATTTTGCAATTAGTCACCAAACTACCTTCTACCCTAATCTCCCAGTGCCCTTCACATGAACCCATTGTTTCAACCAAATCGATAAACAAGCTGCCCCAGCACCTGTACCTCCCCACCTTGGCCCTTCCATGCATGGTGCTCTTACCTGAAATTCTCTCCCCTCTTTCAGGTCCTTGAGATGATATCAAATGCCACCATCTCACCAATGAAACCTTCTTCCATGTGCCTAACTAGCAATGTGATTTTTCCCTTTTGATCTCCCATCAAACAAACAAATGAAAAAGCAAAGCAGTAATAAGAAAAAAAACCCCATGCTTGTGCTTCTTTGTGAAAATATTCTTGGTACTGCCTGCATGGTCCTTTGTCTATGATCTAAGCTCTCCTATTAGACTGTAAGAGTGTCAAGGGCAAGTCTATGTCTTACTCATCATTGTACACCATTCAGAACCTCAAGAGACCTCGGGAAGATAATAATGTCTGCTGAATTAATCAGAATATAACTTTGATTTGAGAAGGTAGTCCATAACACAGGCAGTGGTTCTGATATAGGGTTGCCAAGAGCTTTCACTGCATATCATAAATCTAAGAGAAAACCTCATGGACTGGCAGAAATGGAAGAACCTTTAGAATGATCTAGTATAAGACCCTCATTTTACAGTTAAAGAAATTGCAGGCTTTAGTGAAGTGTCTTACCCAAGGCCCCATCCTGATCCAGTGCTCTTTTCTGTAAACCCTATCACCTTTATCCCAATATCTATACAGGACTGAATATAGGATTTGTAACAATGAATTTAAACACACATTTAAATTTTGACAAGAATAAGCCCCTCCCATCAAGCTGTGCTTTATATTGAATTCATTTCAATTTTCCTGGAGTTTACTACCTGTTAGTACAATAATCACATAGGACATCCTGGCCTTTCTGGTCAAATTCCTGTATGACCTTGGACACAGTGCTACCCAGCTAACAGAAATAACTGACAGGCTCTTTGTGACCATCTGCTAAGTTCAGAGTTTCTTCAATATCTATACAGTAGTGTGTTCATTGAAATTAGATGGCACTGGCCTAGACAAATGCAGAAGAGAGATGCTGAGACCCTTCAAGACACAACTGCTATAGGGAGAACCAAGCTCGCATAATCAGGAGAAGGGGAAAGAGGCATTTCTGAAAAAGAGCTTCGAGCTACATAGAATCCTCTCTGGATGCTGAGAAACCCCCAGGGCAGCCTGGTGAGCAAGCATAAGAAATAACTGGATTATGAGAGGCATTCCTCGCAGGTGGCCCCTTCAAGACAGAAGCATCAATGCTCCCAGATGCTGGATGATGAACGGCAGACAGAGGCTGCAGCTGAGTCCCCCAGCTGGCAGCCGCCCTTGAGGGAAGAAGCCTGCCTCATGCAAGGTCACACCCCTTCCTGGAGGCCTGATTAATGTGGATGTGTGAAGGCCTGGGCCCCTTGCTCCAGTTCAAGACAGCTCTGTAGGGCCATCCCTGTGCTGGGAATATACTGCCCCTTCTGCCCACAGTGTTGATTCCAAAGCTTTCTGACAAATATCTTGCACTTATATCTCCAGATCAAAGTTTGATTCCTGGGGAACTGGACTCATGAAGGGAGCAAAGGCAAGGACCTGGAGAGAGCTGAGGGCAACTCCAGCAGAGCAGATAGGATGGCACATGGCTTTGTGTCACATCCAGAGTACAGACTTGGAGCCTTGTGGTGTGCAGGATGAAGTCACACACTGTCCAGCTTTCAGCCACATCATGTCAGAATATGATTGAATAAATAATCACTTGTGCTTCCCTAGTTGATCTGGCCCTGGCTGGCTCATGTGCTGTTAAACACCATCAGCCCTTATAAACAAAAATACAACATGGTCTACATAAAGACATCATATCTAAATTATCCAGAGGCAGTGGCATGCAGCTGTAGTCCCAGCTCTTCTTGAGGCTGAGGCGGGAGGATCATTTGAGCCCAAAAGTTTGATGCTGCAGTGAACTATGCTTGATTGCACCATGGCACTCCAGCCTGGGTGACAGAGTGAGACCCCCTGTCAAAAGAAAGGAAGACAGAAAGACAGAAAGAAAGACAAAAGAAAGACAGAGAAAAGAAAGAAAGAAAGAGAAAGAAAAAAGAAGGAAAGAAAGAAGAAAGAAAGAAAGAAAAGGAAGAAAGAGAGAAAGAAAAAAAAGAAAGAGAAAGAAAGAAAAGAAAAAACGAAAAAGGAGGGAGAGAAGGAGGAGACATGACATCTTAGATGGCTGTCTTCTGTTCTGCCTTGTAGGGCTGGACATGTCCCTATGTGTGCTGCATTCACTCTTCAGCCAGAAGGCCCCTCCTGGAGTCATAAGCGCCCCTCCCCATGGCACCATGACCAGGCCGCGCTCAGTGAATAATCATCTGACGATTGGTTTGTTCAGTTTGCTGCACCATAGCTCCATAGTTCCCCTTACTCCCAAACACATTAGTTACTTCAAAATCCTCAGGAAATGAGAGCATTGGCCTCCATGAGCTCATAGAATCTTTGATTTGGAAGGGACATATTACTTGGAGGTTATTTTCCAGTCACATCTGCTTCTAAGACACCGTGAAGACCTAGCCCACAATAAATCATAGGATGCATACGTCATCATCTTAACTGAGTCACTCTTACTCTTTGGAATTTGAGAAGAAATAAGGACATGCATGTTCCATATGGCACACAGGACCAAGGTGCAGTGAGCTCTCTGATTGGGTGATTAGTTCCTGCAGCCCCCAAACCAATCCTCCCACCTCAGATAATTCCATTTTATGAGTTAGAGGAAGAAATCTCATCACATTTTTCAGAAAAAAGAAAAGATTTCATGATGCAATTAATCACAAGTCATGCACTGGTTTGGAGGCTGTTTTCTATGGCTCGATGGCAGCAGGAAGTGGATGTCCCCATAGAGTTGTGGGATGCAGTAGGCAACATCATTCAGAGCCGACTGTAGTCTTAGGCCAAACACAGATGTTTGACAGCACAAGATGCCCAAGCTGTATCTTCCCACTGACTAAAAAGCAAAATTATCATGCATGTGAATATTAATTCATTGCTTTTCTCTTTAGAATAATTGTTTTATCGCTTTTATTAAAAATATCCTATGTTAGCCAGGCTCAGTGACTTCACACCTGTAATCCTAGCACTTTGGGAGGCCAAGGTGAGTGGATTACTTGAGCCCAGGAGAACACCAGTGTGGGCAACATGGGGAAACCTTGTCTCTACAAAAAATTTTAAACATTAGCCAGGCATGGCGTTGCAATAAATCCAGCTACTCAGGAGGCTGAGGTGGGTGAATCACTTGAGCTCCAGAGGTTGAGACTGCAGTGAAGCTGTGATTGTCTTTGTGCATAATTCAGCTCTGCAAGTCTTTACCAAACCCCATGGTGAGCAGGCACAGGGTGATACTGAACACACTCAGGTGTGTGTTGTCCCAGGTGCTACTTCTGTCACCATCACCTGTAGGTACTGACATGGGTTTGGGGCATATCTGAAGGGCCTGTGATAAAGTCAGGGGAGGTTGAAGATACCTGGTCATGCCCTGGTGCATTTTGTACCTGATGGTTCCTCTCAGTTGCTGGGACACACTCTGATCACATCTCACAGGGTGTGGAGGACTGCCAGGAGAAGGGGCTGGTGTGTCTTGGAGACACCAGTTACTTGGCAGTTGTCCTGAATGGCAGAATCCTTCATGCCTGAGGACTGATGCTGCCAGTATCAGTGCAGAGAATGGAGTGAGAAAATGCAACAACTGGGTCATTACTTTGATTGAACTGTCTTTTACTTTGAGGAAGGGTTAGATGAAAGCATAGGATACAATAGGCATCTTCATGATAAAGTAGCATCTGCCCCTGGCAACCCACATTCTACTTTCTGTCTCTTTGAATCTGACTATCTGGGGACCTCATACAAGTGGGATCACATGATATTTGTCCTTTCATGACTGGCTTATCTCACTTAGAAAAATGTCCTCAAGTTTCACACATACTGTAGCACGTGTCAGAAAGTCTTTCCTCTCTAAGGCCAAGTAATATTTCATTGTGTGCATACGTCATACTTTATCCATTTGGGATCCATGGCATTTAGAAATAAATAGATCTCAGATTTTTGTAAAGTTAGCTGCATTTTTATTTTCCATTTATTTCCAGTCCTTTTTCCTGGCGTTCTTAATGGCTGGCATTTAAAATGCAGGCAGTGCCAACAAGCCTAGCTTATCCATCCATCCAATCCTTTCTTGGCTCCTATTAAGACCTGGAGACATTGTCCCTTTTTAGTAATTCAATAAATTAATAAGTCTCAAGGCTTTAAAACAGTTTTTAATTTTATTTTAGTACCAGCTTACTCTAGTTCAAAATGCTTTGGCATTGCCTGGGGGCTCTTGGCATGGGGATAAATAAATGGCCTTGGAACTGCTGGAGTAGTAAGATGCATAATGAAACACCTAATAAAAGATGTCTTTAAATGTTACATGCTTGAACTTAGTGACATAGCATCCCATTGGCCCCTGGAATATATAGTGCCCCAGGACGGGGAGCTCAGCCCCCCACCCACGCTGGGCTTGGCTGAGTGCCCTATAGCTGTTGGTCCCCACACAGGATCTAGCTCCCTGGGCTGCCTCATGGACAGGCAACACCTGCATGCATAGTCACAACTCTCTTGCAGGTTCAAGGGCAGAAAGCACCAGACTGTACAATGCAAGCCAGACAGCAGGGAGCAAATTTTACAAATCATTAGTCTGATGTAATACGGAAATTGTGGAAACCTTGCCCCTTTGCACCATGGGAAACCCCCAAGCAGGGACACCCTAGACTTTCTGCTCACATCAAAGGGCTCAAAGCACCTCCCCGGCATCAGCTCCTCTGGGACCTGCAGGTGGTGGGGACCACAACTCTTGGCCTGGGATGAGAAGCTTGGCCTCTTCAGTCAGCTCTCTGGCTCAGCCCTCTTTTTGACTCTGTGACCTCAGGAAGGTCTGAAACCAGCTCTTGTGCTGCAGCTCCCTCCTCTGCATGGTGGGAGTGCTGCAGCCCCTCCCGCCCAGGCCAAGACACCAGGGCCCAGGGCCTCTCCTGGTTTTGCTGCCTGTGCCCACCGTATCCCCCACCCAAACACTTAGCCCAGCAGGACTTAGTAATGTCTGCTGAGGGCAGGAATGTGGGCCAGGACTGCTTGTGAAGGAGCCCATTATCAATCCAGGAGAGCCTGCTTCACCCATAGCCAGATTAACAGCCCCATGAGGTTAGAGGTAACAGCGTCAGCACCATGGCCATTGTTGCCGCAGCCATAGTCAGACTATTTTAAATTATCTGAAAGAATTTACCATTCTTGCCAAACAGAGGCAGGAACAGAGTGTTTGCTCCTACCTGGATGGATAGCAATTGCATGTGCACATTCCCTAGAAAACACAGTCTACATCAAGCCTCTTACATTCAAAACACTGCCATATGCATTCACCTCAGTTTACCCTCTGAGAAATGAGTGAGGAGGAAAACCTGTCTCCCTGTTTTGGAAGCAAGTTAATGGAGGTGTAGCAGGTAGAAATGGCATGTGATGTCACAGGCTCAGAGCAATCCTAGTCTCTGCTCAGCCCCAGGCTGGCATCCAGCCTTTTGCCCAGCCTGGGGTGTGCTGCAGGGCACCACAGAGCAGCCTGGAGAAAGGAGGGGTGCTCAATCCCATGGATTCATCTCCCCCAAACTGGAGAGCAGACAACAGCCACCAAGAAAGAGACAAGAAAAAATGGCTGCTGTTACACCAGGCCATGGAAAATACGTGGAGTCTTCACTCTGGACATTTTGTTGTGCTCAGAAGTGAGTCCTCCCAAGCCCATGGTGACTGCCCCGTGTCATGCTGGCTCTGGATCATTCTGACTAGTCACCACCTGCTCCAGTAAGGACAGTGCTCCCACTCCCAATCTCTTTTTCAAAAAGTTTGTCCAGGGCTTCAGTAGTGACATCAGCTCTTTCACCTTGAAAAAAAGGCACGGGGTAGGGAGATGAATACAGTGGGATTGCAGTTTAATCTGTATCCCATTAGGTAGAAAGAATGAAGTGAGCCAGAAATGAAAGGTTTTCCTCTGAGCCCCAATGATCCCCAAGCACTGAGGGATAGAAAGGCTCCCCTCCGTCTCTCCCAGGGTGCAGCTGAGCCCTGTGGAGTTGAAGCAGATCTGTCGCAGGTGCTCCAGCTAAACCTGGAGGTGCCTTTGCTAAGCTTGCCCTTCTCAAGGCCTTCCCGTTACTGTACTTGAAAAGAGAATGACGAAAAAACGAATTCTCTTTCAAACCGGTAGAACAAGACCCTGAGATTGACAGGAAGGATCCAAATTTATGAGTTACTTGCTTCATGCTGGGACTTGAATGTAAGGGAGAAAGAAAAAGCCCACTCTGAAAGGGACATTTAATGGTTATTTATAGCCCGGCACCATCCGGGTCACCTGCCTGGTGATATACCATCTGTGCCGAGTTACCTCCACGTCAGCGAAGGGGCCGGGAAGACATTGTCTAATCCCAGGATTAGGAACAGGGAGACAATCCCTCTGTTAAATAGTTCAGAACAAACAAACAAAAGTCCTACCCACTCAAACTTAAAAGACTGGGTGCATGAAAATGTTTTTGTTGCTGCCATTTTCTTAGCACATCCTCTCCTGAAGTTCTCAGAGCATGAACCTTCATGAGACTCCAGATGGCCAGGGTTGTGCCTGGGAGCTCAGCTGGCTTCATGTGAAAAGAGAGGTGGGAAGAGGAATGCGCTGGAACCACAGGGCTCCTGACATCTTCAAAGCCCTCTGGTGTGGGAAGCAGGTAGCAGAATCGCCTGCCTCGTGGCCTCACTCAGCGGAGACTCACGAAGTGTAGCCACCATTTATGTCTTCTAGAATGGGAGGGAGATGGGGATGCTGGCCCTCCTGTCCCCATGGTTCATCGTGGTTCACCTGGCCTCCTCAAGAACTTTCCAGCTGCCACAGATCCACAGGGGTGGGATGGAACCAAGTCCACGGCTCCATGCCCGGGCCTCTTGACTCACTTGGTGCCCTTCCCCTCAGCCTTCGCCATCGCCAGCCTTTCTCTTGGCTCCCAGACCTCTGTTCCCAAAGCTGTGTAGAAGGGTAGAAAGTCGAGCAGAGCTGGGGTTGTGCCTCGGCTCTCCCATCTCTGTCTGTGTGACCTTAGCAAGTCGCTTACCCTCTCTGAACATGACTGCATGTGTCGGATTAGTGGAGAGTAGTGAGTGCCTCCCTTGCAATGCTGGGGAGGTTTAATGACAAGTCTGTGCTGGATTAGCTCTTCATGAATAGCTCAGCAGGCTGAGAAATGGGGCCCCTGCCTCCAGCACACACACCTGCAGTTCCGCTCCCAAACAGGTTTCGGAAGAAGCCCAAGGAAGTTTCTCTTAGGCATCTGTGCAGTTTCCATCACATAAGGGGCACCTGAAAGACAGCCGCCTTCCCTAGCCAGCAGGGAACCATGGCGTGGACAGGCCTTTCCATGCAGCAGAGCTTTGCCGGCTGTGACCTGATAAGCTCCCACCTGCCTCCTTGGGCACACACATTCACTGAGGTTGGGAAGAGGCTACTGGGATGAGGGCAGAAATGCCCTTGGGCAGTGAGCGTCTCACACTCAGGCTGTTTGCTTCTCCTCTGAGCCAATTTTGTGTGCGAGCATAACACACATCCTAGGACAGAAGGCTTGTGTTGAGGGTGATTATTTACAATGGCAGTCAGGTTATTGTAAGACAACACACCATCTTTTGGAAGTGACTTTTTGAGAAATAGTCACTGGGTGGCTCTGGGCCAAGGAGATCGTTTTCCTTCTCCTTCGATCCCTCCCTATTGGCCATGCCCACGGCTGGTGCAGGGGACCCTCAGAGCTGAGTGTAACCTCCATAGCAGCTGCCAGCTGGCCGAGCAGGGTCGCCAGCAAGCCCCTCAAAGAGAACAGCTCAGGGGAAGCTGTTTGGAATCTCGGTGCCTCTGCCTTGCCCTGGTGACTGAGAGGAAGGCTGTGAGCTATGAGGACTCTCCTCCAGCCAGAGCAGATACAGACAAAAGCCAGGGGCAACCCCTTTGGGAACCTGCCTCATATTTGAGTCACCGACATCAAAAGCAAGGTCAGGACTTCTCAGGTCCAGAAAACAACCGAAAACCTTTTATACATGTTTAACAAAAACAAATGGAATGGGCAAATAGAGAAACATTGTGGTTTACGAATGCAGTGGAATGCAATCCCACAATAAAAAGGACTGCAGTCCTAATTCCCACAACACAGACGTATCACAGGTATTATATTCAGTGAAAAAAGCCAGCTGCCTGATTCCATGTATATGAAGATCTAGAACAGGCAAAAGCAGTTTAAATTTATAGTGACGACCGGTGACAGCCCAGCATGGGGCAGATGGATGATAGAGGGCACAAGAGACACTCTAAAAGAGATGGGCTCTGTATCAAGCCACATGGGGTGTATATACATTATCAAAGTCTTCCACCTGTAACTGGAAATACGTGAAGCTTATTGCAAGTTAATTTTAACTCAATAAAGCTGATTATTTTTAAAACTATTGTCTTCACACTAAGAATACAAATATCTGTGCCATTAATCAGGACATCAATTTGTATGTTCTTGGGGGACGTGCAGACTCTGAGAACTCCACTGTCATCATTTTCCACTGTTGCCCCTGGAAGCCTGCCCCGTTCAGCCCACATCATCGCATGGCGTGACGTGCTGTAATTGTGCTTAGTCTTTGCTCAGAAGCTGCTTCTTTGTTATTCTGCCCATGACTCCACATTCACATTGTGTGACAATGGCACTAGATGCTTGATATGGAGAAGGAGCAGAGAGCCTGGCTGCCCTCACCTCCGCCCCATCCGGGGCTCAGGCATGGCCCAGGGGAGCACAGAGTGCACAGGCCACACACTGAGAGTCCCACTACTCCCTGGGCTCATAGCGGCTTCAAAGGGGCAGCTGAGGCGGGGAGTAGGGGGTGGGAGCTGCAGGGGACATGTGGGTAAGCTCAGCCATAGAGGAGCCACAAGTGCTTTGCCAGCATCCCTGTATGTCCTCCCTCCCTCCACCTTCCTCTGCAGACCCTCCCACCTATCCTGGGAGGCTTGGCCTCCACCACCCATGTGGGCGCCTTCTGAGTTCCCCACAGTAGCCAGCCTGAAAGGAGCAGCAAGCCCTCTGCAGGCCCTTGGGACAGGTAATAACAGCAGTCATCTTCACCGCCTCCTCCCGTCATTGCCTGCAGCAGCTTGGTACTACTTTAGGCTTTATTGATCCTGGTGCCAATAGATGGTTCAACTTGTTCAACTTCCTTAACTTAGAGGGTATCATCACTGTCAAATTGATGTCTTCTGTCTGGCTGACATAGCTTGGGATTCTAGCAGCATGTCTTTCAGTGATTAAGGATTATGTTCTTGTTTTGCTTTTGTTGTGAAGCAGAATCAGTGTCACTAAGACACGTTCATGCAGGAGGCCTCATCTCCATCACACCGCAAATATTTTAAGGTGCCAACATTCTGTTCTCTAGTGGAGTCCAGATCTAACAGGAATGGCTGGGTCTGGGGGAGGCAGGGTGGGCTGAAAGTATTGCTTTCCAAGTATCTCTGAACAACCAAGAGCCAAGACATGAGGACAAGAGCTGAGGGAGGACCTAGCACAATAGCCCATTGGCAGAAAACAAGAAAGAGTTCTTGGTTTTATCAGAATGCAGTTCAGCAAATAACTCATGCATCTGAGACGAGAGGGTATAGCAGTGGCCCTAGAGGGGATACACTGTGACTACAGTTCCTAACGGGACATGTTCTCCTCCTCCTGGCCCTAGCCCGTGCTGTTCCCTCTTTCTCTCTACTTTTCTGTTGTGATTCCTGGCTAACTCCTAGCCATCATCCCTTCTTGGAACTTGGGACAGTCCTCCTGACCTCCCCACCTGGTCAGATTTCCCCCACACCACACACTGTGTGCTCCCACAGCACCATCACTCATTCTACTTCTCAGTGCTTACCCCACTGTGTTGTGATTGCCTTTCTCAAGGTCTCCACTAAATTGTGAAGACAACCAGTGTGGAATAGTGTAGACTTGTTTGTTGTTCAGCCTGGCCTATAGCAGGTGCTGAATAAATATTACATGCATGGTACACGGATGGATGAACAGATGGATGGAGAAATGAACACATGGATAGATGGATGGATGCATGTATGCATGGGCAAATGGACAGGTTAACAGCACTTTGGGAGGCCATGGCAGGCCGATCACTTGAGGTGAGGAGTTTGAGACCAGCCTGGCCAACATGTTGAAATCCCATCTCTGCTCAAAATACAAAAATTAGCCAGGTGTGGTAGTACATAACTATAGTCCCAGCTACTAAGGAGGCTGACGCAGGAGAATAGCTTGAACCTGGGAGGCGGAGGTTGCAGTGAGTCGAGATCGTGCCACTGCACTCTAGCCTGGGCAGCAGAGAGAGGCTCCATCTCAAAACAAAAGAAAGCAAAACAAAAAAACAAATGGAAGGATGAGTGGCATGTGTATTAAAGTGCTGGAGAGTGGCTGCTATCATGTTTCAACAAAACTTCATGTTAATATGCTTATATAAGAGTCCCAAAGAGTCCAGACACAGTGGCTCACGCCTGTAATCCCAGCACTTTGGGAGGCTGAGGTGGGCAGATCACGAGGTCAGGAGTTCAAGAACCCCCTGGTCAGCATAGCGAAACCCCATCTCTACTAAAAATGCAAAAATTAGCCGGGCATGGTGGCATGCACCTGTAGTCTCAGCTACTCAGGAGGCTGAGCCAGGAGAATCACTTGAACCCGGGAGGCGGAGGTTGCAGCGAGCCAAGATGGCACCCCTGCACTCCAGCCTGAACAACAGAGCAAGACTCCGTCTCAAAAAAAAATGTCCTAGAAAAACATGCATTTTGTAATTTAAAGCAATGTGTTAATTATGATAACTTTTCTGATTTCACCCTGAAAATGATTTCCCTCAATTTTGATAAGGCAAAAAGTAGGGATTTTTTTCAAAGCTTCTCCAAGCTTGTTACTTTGACAAGATCCTTTCAGCTCTGAGGCATTCAACGAAACAGAAACGAAACTGTGAACACATACCTTTACAGCAGGACTTTGGGATGAGGATAATTGCTCTCCCTCTAAACTGCTGGATGGATATTTGTAAGCCATGTTATTTTCATGAGCAGTCCTCCAAGAGTGCAGAGCACCTGAGCACCACCAACTGCAGGAGATGCCAGAGAGAGCTTCCTTCCTCTTTGGGGCACCAGCCCCAGTTCTATCTCTGTACAAATGCACACACACCTGCTTCATAACATAATTAGCATTCTGAGAAGCCCCAACCTGGTCTGACAAGCAGCAATAACAATGTTGGTGTTCAGAAATGGTGTTAGGCCATGACTGTCTACTGCACTTCAGAAATTATCATCGTCACTGGTTTGGAAAATAAAGACTAGCAGAGAAAGTTGAGTCAAATAGAAAGATGAGATGTGAACAGATATGTCCAAAATATTGATTTTTCCATACTCTTACTGTCTCTCTGGGTTCTGCTGAAGAGTCAGTGATCCATAGAGAGTCCTGAAGAATTGGACATGCTTATTATATTAGTAGTGATCCTTCAAAAGAAAACCTAGAAGTAAATAAGTGTTTCATGAATTATATTTATTATTCTATGTGTGCAAGAATATCTATTTTCTGAATATTATCTCAATTCAAATTAACAAAGGAAACTTGAGAACTTGGATTTTAAACTTTCAACTCAAGCCAACCTCTGTCCACATCTTTTGGGAAGGTCCCACCCAAGGGCTCAGGTTGGTTTGGCCTCATCCATGCCTCTCCAGGCAGGTCCCCTGTGTGTGGGGCCTGTCTGGGTTTTCCACATACACACACACGTACACACACACATACATTCAGACACATACACTCATATGCATACACTCATACAGATACATGTACACTCATACACACACATACACTCATAGACACATACACTTACTCATACACATACACATACATTCATTCACACATTTATATGTGAATATATACACATATACTCACACATAAACATACACATGCATACAAACACATACAAACACACACATATACAAATGTACTTAAGCATACTCACACACACATACACTCACACACATACATCTACACTTATACATGCATACATTCATACATATACACACATCCCTTATACACTCATATATACACATGCATATACATATCCTCACATATACACATACACTCACATATATGTACTCATACATAGATACACATGCACCCACGTGTATGCACACACTCACACCCACGTTTGGGGTGGGCAACACCCTTGAGAGACTTCAAACTTGAGAGGATGCAGGGACACAGCCGCCGTCTCTGAGGGGTTGCCGAAGGTCAGTTTGCCACTCATAGCCCTGAAATCTTCACCAGGGAGTTTGCAAATGAAAGGTTTTCAGTGCAGTGATAAAGAATTGCTGCTTGTAAACCCCCGTGTGATGCTGTTTGAAGCTCTGGGACCCGCCATTGTGCTCTGTTGCCAGTCACTTCTGTCTCAGCAACACCCTCTGCTCCGGCCTTGGGAAGGACAGTGTCTGTGGTCTTGACAAGACGTTTGGCCTGTGCTCTGTGTGTCTGTTCCCTGGCACAGCACTGGGGGGCCTCCTCTGCCTGGCCAGAGAGGCCGGGAACAGGACCAGCTATTTAATTTGTGGGGCCCTGTGCAAAATGGAAATGGGTCAGAAATCGCTGAGGACTTCAGGCTGACAAGGCCAGCAGGACACTAAGCGCAGCATGGGGCGGGAGGGAGAGCCCCTCCCAGGCTACCTTCTCTGCTTTCCTCCTGCTTCTGTGAAACAGATCCCACTAAAGCAGAAGGGAAAAGAGAATGCATCCCTCTCCTCACAATCTAACATTAATTACCACTACCCTACTGAGACAGGGAAGATTCCGAGCTGTAAATCACAACAAATGGATGTGTTTTCAGCTACTCTCATGATGATCTTGTGGGCTTCCTGCAGGGCAGGGAGGTCTGTCTGTGTGGATGAGAAGTGGGGGTCCTCAGGGAGGCTGAAGAGCAAGGAATCCTGTGGGTGTGGGGAGGAGGCCACCAGCAGCCTCCCCCGGGTCCTCCTGGAGGAAGGAGAACGTGGGAGGCCGGGGGAGGAGCGTAGTGCTGGGTGGGCAGGGAGCTGCAGCCAGCTCTGCAGCCACCTCCCAGACACAGGCAGCTGCCAACGCCTTGCCTCCCGCCGTGGAAGAGCTTGTGTCCATGGAGCTGGGTGGGCCAGCCACGGGCCTCTCCCCTCCTTTTCCATGATGCAGTCAACCCAGGCGTGTGAGCCCTGCTGGGCCAGGCCAGGTGAGCATGCTGGAAGGATAGAAAAGGGCCACAGACACAAGGGACATCCGCCCTACAGACTTTAAAAGGTAACTCGAACCATCAGGCCTGCCAAGGCTTCCCACAGTTACCAAGCCTCAGCGGCTTCCACAGGTACGAGGTGTGGCCCTTTCAGGGAGAAGCTTTTGGAAGAGGTTAGCACCATCACAGTCAAGGGGGGCCCAGCTGAATGGAAAAATGGGAAGTCCTGGAGGCTGGACCATCTGCCAGCTCAGGTAGTGACTCTGCGTCTCCTAAAGGTAGAAAGGATGTCCCCCTTCTTCCTGCGGGGGCCACTGTCTGTGCTCTGGAGACAGCATGAAGACAAGGGGAGACAGAGTCAGAGCCACACCTCCAAGGGTGAAGGTCATTCCAAGAGGAGAGCGGCTCGGGCAAGAGACTGAGTCTAGGGGAGGTCGGCCAGGAAAGTGGGCCAAACTTGTGTATGATGATGTCTTCCAGGTCTGGCTCCCTGGACAGATAAAGGCCCAATAGAGCAGGGACCCTATCTCTCTGGCACCATCCCTAGGGCCTGTAAGATTGCCACATGGTAGCAGCTCCACAGCTCTTTGTTGAATAAATGAACGAATGAACTCTAACAAACGAGAGTAAGGGAATCATAGTATCTAGTGCACAGGATGTGTGTACGAAAAGGAGTGCTAATGATGGCATTTGTTCCTTGGAAGAAGACCAGAACTTAAAGAGGGAGAGACCCAGCCAAGTTTTTTTCCTGGGCTCCCAGAGGAAATTAAACATTAATTAAACATTAAACGTTCTCTCCCCACCCCAGCAAGCTGTTGCTAGGAGGTCGTCTAGACCAGTGATTCTCAAACGTTAATGTGCACACAGACCACCTGCGGATCTGGTTGAAAAGCAGATCCCAGACAGCAGGTCTGGGTGGGGCTGAGATTCTGCATTTCTAATGAGCTCCAGGTGATGCTCATGCTGCTAGTCCAAGGGCCCCACTTGGAGCAACAAAGTGGCAACGGTGAGGATGAAGCCACGGTGGTGTCTGGCCAGGGGTCTGAGCTCAATAGTCATAAACTGATATGATTACCACTATGTACAGGTGGGAATAGAGTTGAGGAAGGAAGGGCCAAAGGCAGAGAAGGAGACAGCAGGTGGGGAAAGAGAAGCTGTCAATTCAGGAAGGAGTGGGCAGACTTTGTCCATAAAGGGTCAGATTTGAGATATTCTAGACTTACCTGGTCATGGGGTCTCATATCATGAAATGGCCATAGGCACTGGGTAACCACAGGCATTAGGTAACAGGTGTGGCTAGACTCCAAAAGAGTGTGTTCACAGAACCTACTGGGGGGCCACTGGCTTCACAACCCCTGAACTGGGTCACTAGCCCATTAACTGGTTATTCCACGAGTTAAGCAGCAGCCTTGTCTGCCTCGGATGGGAAGAGACATTTCCACGCTGCTGTGGTTTGAATGTTTTCCCCACAGTTTATGTGTTAAAAACTTAATCTCTTAATCATCAGAGAACAGGTTTGAAAGGTGGGGAGGTGATGAAGTCGTAGGGCTCTGCCCTCATGAATGACTCAATGTCATCATTGCAAGAGTGGGTTTGTTATCTCGAGAGTGGGCTGGTTATAACAGTGAGTTTGGCCCCCCGTGCACTCTCTCACCATGTGATGCCCTCTGCCATGCTATGATATGGAAAGAAGACCCTCACGAGATGCAGCCCCTTGCTCTTGGACTTCCCAGTCCCAGAACAATAAATTTCAGTTCATTAGCCAGTTTGTGGTATTCTGTTCTGGCAGCACAAAACAGACTAATAGAGGTTCCCCATCACTGTCACAAATATGGGAGCTCAAATATGGGAGTGTGCACCAGGCTGGAGCCCCACCTCAGTCAGCTCCTTGGCCTCATACCCAGCAGCATTGGCAGGCACTGATGGAGATTGGGAATCCCCAGAGTAAAACAAACAGGAACTCACGACTGGGAGCAGTTAGCCCCGCAGTGCCCGGTGGCCCACCTCCTGCCTACATCTGTAGTCCAAGAAGTGGGATCCAAACCATGAGCTGCCCTGTGTTCCCCCCAGGCCCCGCTCACCCTCTCAGATAATTGGTAACAATAATGAAACACACCTAAGGCCACAGACTTTTAGTTATGCTTCGTGTATCTATTTATTTGCTTTTCTTTTCTCTCTGCTTGGGTTTACCTGGGAACAGTTTGGATGTGCCTTTCCATAAGTGCTCCTGGTTGACACCAAGGAGCAGCAGGCCCAGCCCTTCTCAGTTATTCAGGGAAGCCCTCCAAGGCTCAGCTATAATTAGAAGTCAATTAAATTAGAAACCATTCATATGGTTCTTGGAAGGCCTCCAGCCCTGCTGAGAGCCTCTGGCCCTATCCACAGACTCTGTGGAAACCTATCTCTGCTAACCCCACCATCCTGAAGCCAAGTCCAGGGCTGTTGGGTGGGGGATCAGGCTCCTATCAGTTCCCTTTCAGGCCTTTGCTTGCAGCGAACCCTCCCCCACCTGGCGGGCTGCAGGTTGCCCTTGCCCCCCCCACCACCCTGACTGCCCCTCGCTGCCTGCCCCAGCTTGCTCTGTTGCTAGAAGGAAAACACCCAGCGAGTTCACCACTGGGGTGGCTGGCTCTTTAATCTTGCCTCAGTCCCTTTAGTGTTTTCCAAACGGTAAATGCAGCACTGAAGTGCAAGCAGTGTGTGCGAAAAGGCAGTTTTTGAATCTCATCAAGAGGGTCTGGAAACAGAACTCTCCCGCAAAGCCACCTGAAGATCTCCACCAAGTGAGACACCTCCAAGGTGGCGGGGCCAACAGCTGGGGCCCAAGGAAAGATCCAGGACCTCCGCTGTGCTTTGCCACTGACCCTAATCAGGTCCATCCTCTGGGATCCACTCCAGGACCACCTTCCCCAGCTTGTTCTTAGAGCAGCCGGGGACACACGCTTTTTCCTTTATCACAGAATTCATACCCACTCTTCTAGACCGTTCAGACAATACAGACCTGCATGAAATAAAAAGCGAACGTTCCCCGGAACCCTCCCTCAGTCCTTGGTCTCCCCCATCCGATTTCAGTTCCTGCCAAAAACTCTTTGCTGGAAGTTCAGCAGGCATCACTCAAGATCTGCTTTCATGCATTTAGAAACTTTACAAATACACCCGGAGGCATTCTTCTGTACGATTTCTTTCTCACCCAACAACAGGTGGTAGAGCCCTACGTGGTGTTCCAGGAAACTGAAGTTCCTTTGGATTTTTCTTGGCCGTTTATTTGTTGCACTGATAAACAAGCGTGCTACCTTAAGGCCCTGCCTGGATGCTGCCCCCTCTTCTTACGGGAGCGAGGCACGTGCTGTCACACTCGGAGGCAGGACTGGAATGCTCCCCAGGGACCTCGGGAAGGCCAGCTGACTGGAAGCTCCCTAGCAGCCTTCCTCTATGGACTTGGGCATTGAGTGCATCTCCTAAAGGGCCACTCTTTTTCCAGAAAGCTCAGTGAACAAGCCCTTAAGTCCTGAGGGATTTGGAAAAGAAGAGTGTGTGTGTCAGTCCCCCCGACTGGGCCCCCTGGCCTTTTGCTCTCCTCCGGCGTTCCCTGGCTGCTTACAAAGCTCCTGCCTCCTTCTCCAACTTAATTTCTTTATTTCTAATTAATCATCTTTGGCTGCTTTTCTCCCTAATGCTTTTAGGATGTTGCAGGACTTTTCTGAAAGAAAAGGAGGAAGGGAGGGAAGGCTCCCATGCATCATGGCCTATGTTCCTCATGGTATTTGTGTGTGTGGTATTGGGAGTTATTGGGTCTCATGACCAATGATGGCTTGCTAAGAACAAGAGGATTCTGAGTGTAAAAGGTCCTGGGGAGTTTGGGTTCCATGGCCCAGCTGGGCTTCTGGTATGAGTCAGTGGTTGATTCTGGAAGGTTCCTCACACAACCCAGCCTCTAGGAAAGGACTTGCTGTTTTGTCACAGCATTAGGACAGTAAACCAGAGTGCGGCCATGGGGAATTTGGGCGTCCACCTGAGCACATTATCTCTCTTTATACAGCCAGGCTAATTAATACCCAGGCTCCCAGGTAAAATTGCTTTGAGTCAGAAACACAGGTCTCCATTCAGAAAGTGAAAAAACAAGCAAAAAAAAAAAAAAAATTCCTCCTTCAAGACAGTGCATCTGTGTAGTATTAACTGTGAAAAGCATCTGAACACCTGGGCTACAGCCATGCTCAGTCCCTTAAGTAGCTGTGTGACCTGGGACAAGTCACTTAACCTCTCTGGGCTTCCATTATCTCAACAGTAAAGTTAGGTTGTTGGACTTCTCCGCTTTGATGGAAGACCTATTCTTAACAGAGAGAGGGAAGAACCGTATGGTGAGGCTGGGAGAGTATCTGGAGGGGGACAGACAAGAATCTGATTCCTGGCAGTCTCTCCTGGGGTCCTCCTGTATCCTGAAGCCCAAAGGCCAGGACCAGCCTGGAGGACTCCAGACTTAAAGTTCATGTAAGGCTTGGTTTCTCCAAATCCTCTGAGCACATGAAACACCATCACTAACCTGGGGTTTCACCATGGACCCTCCGTGTGCTCCTGGCCTCCTCTCAGGCTCCTGCCTGGGCATGGCTGCGAGGCTGGGAAGGCCCCAGAGTTAGCCTGAGTGGCATGGGTACAGCCTCAGCTTCACTTCTGCCTTTTCTTTTAGGGTTATAGTTTCCCCTCTATTTGCTGGGAGGCACCTTATATCCAGTGGGGTTAAATAAAGGTAGCCGGACCCCCAGTTGGGGAGCTACCGCCAGGGCCCAGTTAACGACATGTGTCTTTCAGGTGAGCCTTCAGGAGAGGATGGCCCATGTGGGGGACTGCACACAGATGCCCTGGCTCCCTGTCCTGGTGGTAAGTGGTTTGAGCCCCTTACCCCCACAGCACCCTCATCCTGGTGATGGTTGGACCATTTCTTAGCCTCTTCAACTGTAAAATGGGAATACTGATCAGAGTCCCTCCTTCACAGGGTTCTTCTGAGGGTGAAATGAAACCATGCCTGCAAAGCACAGAACTCTGCCCCAGGCTGAAGTTAGACTTATTTTGTGGGTAGCTCCCTTCATAGGGTCTCATGGATAGCAAAGTTCTTGAGTGCTCGTTTGTGGTGTGATACACACAGCCCAGTGTCTATGTGATGAGCCCATGCTTAGGAGCCATGCAGCTGAGCAAGAACCAGAAGACTCAGCACCCCACCCCCATCCTCCTGGACACAATGGCGTTCTGAGGAGCCACTGTATTAGGGGCTCAGTGAGGGACAGGGGCACCTCCTCCATGACCTTGGCAAGTGCATAGATGAGGAGAATTCAGAGCAGGCCTTGATGGTGGGATAGAGCTTGGCCAGCAGGGGTGAGGAGGGGTGGTTCTGGGGGTGCTGGCCAGTGGGAAGGTGCTCGCTCACGAGTGATCACTGCTGCTAAGTCTCCAGTGGCCCCTGGCTGATCAACCAGTACTGGAGACTTAGCAGCAGTGGGCACTCACAAGCGGGCACCTCCCAGATCAAGCCCCCAGCAGAGTCCCCACCACAGGGCACCCCCTTCCTATGTCAACCTTGGGCTCTTGGGGGAGACACACACATTTCTAAGGAGGCTTGGAGGCCACAACACCCCCCTTTGTTGGCAGGCGTCTCTGATGTGCTCGGCCCGAGCAGAATACTCAAACTGCGGCGAGAACGAGTACTACAACCAGACTACGGGGCTGTGCCAGGAGTGCCCCCTGTGCGGGCCGGGGGAGGAGCCCTACCTGGTAAGGAGCTCTACCTGGTAAGGCCCCTCCTGGGGCCTGGTGCACTCTCGGGGGAGGCCTCCTGCCTACAGCATCGTTGCTCTCAGCCTGCATTGCTGCGTGCGGGGTCGCCAGGGTATATCGACCCAGCCTGTCACATTCCCTGGACATTGAAATTGATGGTGAGAGCTGCTGTGAGCCCAGGAATGGTGCTCACTCAGGAACGGCACTCACCAGCTGAGCATTCAAAAACAGATTTTTCAGGAGTTCTGAAATATCTTTAAAGATCACTTTCCCACTCTACCCTGATTAAACGAGTGTCAGAGCATCTGACTGGAAGCAGGATTGAAATGTTCTCCAGTACTAGTACATTTTTCCTGAGTGCCGCGTCTCCCTCCCTCTCTGGGCAAGCTAAGCCTGGGTGTTCTGTTAAGCACTAAGGGAAACCTCCAGGGTTTCAGTGTCAGGTTCTTGTTGCGAGCTGAGGAAAGTCAGATGCCAAGTGCTACCTGCACTGCCTGGGCGTTCCAGCAGCTTGCTGAATTCATCTCAGGGATGCTCAGAAGAGACGCAGCGTCTGGAGCCCGAGAGTGGCAAGGAGAGGGGCAAGCCCAGAGTGGGAGCTGGTTCCTGGGGGGCTTTGCAGTTAAGACAAGTCAGGAAACCAAAGCCCAGCAAGAGTAGCTTCTGGACACAGCGGGCACGTCACTGCCCAAGGACCATAGGCTGAGTACATGTTGTTTGGCTGCTCTACTCACTTGTGTCCCCTGTCCTCTCCCCCTGGCTAGTCCTGTGGCTATGGCGCCAAAGATGAGGACTACGGCTGCGTCCCCTGCCCAGCAGAGAAATTTTCCAAAGGAGGCTACCAGATATGCAGGCGCCACAAAGACTGTGAGGGCTTCTTCCGGGCCACCGTGCTGACACCGGGGGACATGGAGAATGATGCCGAGTGTGGCCCTTGTCTCCCTGGGTAAGCACAGGCACTCCTGGAACCCTGGGACACTTTCTGCAGAAAACCCCTTCGGGTGACAGGCAAGGACCTTGGGAACAGGGGGTCATAGACACTTCAGGCTTCATTGCAGCCTCACACCTGGCCTTGGTCCTGTCCCACAACAGGCAGCATCCAGGACGGAGAGTCTTGGCCCCTCCGTGGACAGGCAGCCCATCAGGCTCTGCCTCTGTGTCTCGTAAGTGGCCGTTAACCAACATAATATATCTTCTGACCACCAAAAGGAAACAAATTGCTTGAATACTTACAGCACAATAACACATGTGAAACACTTCGGAAAAAAGAAAACTAAAATTTCATACAAAAACAGTATTTTCGCATTCTGGGAACACTGTGCGGAAGTTACTAATAAAAATATTTGAGTCATATGATACCCATAATCCCACCAAAATGATTATGCATCAAAAGTCTTCGAAAAACTGAAAATGCAATTAGCCTGAAAGAAAGATAAAACCTTCCTTTTCCCAGGCAGGACACCTCAGTGAGTTCTGCCAGGGACCAGGAAAATACACTCTCAGTCCCCAGAAAATGCTCGCCACCGCCACGGCTGCTTCCTCCCCCTAGTGGCCACAACACATAATGCTTTGCAAGGGCTACCGATAGAGACTCCAAGCAGGGGTAGTGTCTCTGGTTCAGCTGGTGCAGGTGGAAGAGGTGACGGCAGTGATGAGGCCCGTGGGGATGGGGGAGGTGACAGCAGTGATGCGACCAGTGGGGATGGGGGAGGTGACCACAGCTCGGTGCATAAGACACACTCAGAGTGTTCTAGGAGCTGCAGAAGGATTCCTCACCTCATGGCTGGGGAGGTAGTGTCAGCAGCGGTCTTGGGAAACTTGTGGAGGCAATGCCTGGATGAGTCAGGCTAAGAGGCAGGATGGAGGCCTGCAAGTAGAGATGCTGACACCACAGCTCAGAGGGCTGAGCAGCTGGACAGCACCTGGGACTCTGAGTGGGTCCCTGTGGCCAGAGCAAGAGGTGCACACCTGGGAGTGTGGACAAGCGGACAGGAGGACAGGGACCAAATGGCACCAGGCTCTGGAAACCAGCGCTGAAGACGTGAGCCTTCAGCTTGAAGCCGATGCAGGTCAGCACACAGATTACTGAGCCAAGTGGGACACAGCAGGGTGTCCTCCCAGCAGCAGCGAGGGACACCGCTGAGCAGGGAAAGTCTGGAGCCCCGGGACAGGGGTGTGGTGGGCAGGGAGAGGGCTGGGGCAGAGGCACCGGGGGTGGGGAGAGGAAGAGTCCGAGAGCCCCCTGGTAGACTGCACTGACCAGCGCTGCAGATGGCACGCAGAAGGGGAAGGAGATGCAGAAGAGGACACTCAGATGTCTCTGTGGCTGGCCATGTGGACACGGTGCCAGTTGCTCAGCTGCAGAAGGCAGGAGCAAGAGGGTGCTTGGTGGGGAGGTGGAGGGAGAACAGCGGCTGCATGTGTGGAATTTGAGGGGACTATGGGACATCCAGACCAAGAGAGCTGACCCAGAGATGGGTGGCGAGGCCTGAAGCTCCAGGTGGAAATCCAGGGCTGGGAAGTCAGCTATGTACTCAGGGTTCCAGAGCTGCTAGGGCAGAAGGGCTCCCCATGAGGTGGCTTCCTAGTGCGGGGAGAGGGCGAGTGTACCATGGAGCATCTCTGACCTACGCTGCTGGCTCTGGCACGGCTACAGTGTAGACCCGAGAAGGTGTCCATCAGTACTGGAAGGCCAGGGCTGACTCTGTGGCTTGAAGACAAAGTGCTTTTGATATATTTACCAGAACGTGTGTAATTGCTAAAGAAGGTGGATACTGGAACGGTGGTGAGCTCCCTGCCTCTAGAAGGATTCAAGCGAATGTTAACAGCCATCTGCAGAATTAGTGGGCAGGCTGCTGTCTGGGCTTTTAAACACTCTTTCCAGTGCTGGAATCTTGATGCCTCCCACCCTGCTCCATGGGACAATGACCTGTTCAGTCCACACCATCCTCAGCACCCATGACATAGCAAGTCCCAGCACACCTGCTAGGCAGGCAAGGGACCCTGTGCAGAGACAGCCTCCGCACGTGCCTCAGAGTGCCTTTGCCCTGCTCCACAGGGGTGCAGACAATGGGACAGTTTCCAGGTTGACTTTGAGATGTGCTGTGTCTGCTCAAATCATCACTGCCAGTCCCGAGGCCACCAAAATCGAAGGCCCCCTCCTCACCTCCAAATCCCAGCCCCTCTCAGAGGCTCATGCCACCCCCTTGACTGCAGACAAGGCTTCCCCAGGGTAGGACCCTGCAGGCCCCACTTCCTCCTGGGAGGCTGTTATGCTGTGTCACAGAGGAGGACCACAGGAGTCTTGGCAGGCCGGCGTGACTAGCTCCATGAAAAGCTGCGTTCATTCCTGAATCCAAGCGGCTGTCAGGCTACGGATGCGGACTGCCTAATCCCAGTCTCTCCTGGGCCCCGGCTCCTGCCTGTGGTTTGGCAGGTGCTCCTCCTGACGCTCCGCCCTCCCTGCTGTGTGGCCAGGACACTGGCTGAACAATGAGCAGCACCGGAGGCTTTCCTGTCGGGAGAGGTTGTGTGGGAGGACCTGGGAACCAAAACAGGAGGCAAGGGGGAGAGAGAGGTTACGCTTCCCCACCTCTCCAGGGCGAGGAGGAGCTGGTTCTGGATGGCCGACGCAGGGGGCAGGACACAGCAGCTCTGCTCTGGTTCTGTACACCAACACAGTTAGAGGAAAATGAACATCTGGGAACCTGCGGCATCCCTTACAGGCATGAGAGTCCTGAGGAAAGGAACTCTCTGGGAAAATCTATACCTATTGACTGAGAGAAAATCAGTCCCTAAACAACAGACCCAGGGAACCCATTTAAACTGACTATTGTCCTGGGCTATATACCTTCATCAACCCATGTAGAACAGGGACCAGGGGAACTAGGGAGAAAGCCAAATATAGATCAAAGAGTAGTAGGAAATTAGACCTTTCCAGAAAGATGAAGGGACTGGACGCACTGTAGCTGGGCCAGGGATCCCTAAATGAACACCTGACTTCGGGTTGGTGACAAGCCCAGGCAGAAGACAAGCTCATGTTCTTCGTTGCTGTGCAGCCCAGGATGAGTGACCTGGGTGTAAGCCACACCATGAGGAATTCAGGCGAGTCCTAAAGAGAGATCCTAACATTTAGAAATGTGTGTAGCAGTATGTGCTAGAAAACAGTGGCTTCTCCTTGTCAGGAGGCACTGAACACTCACCAGGTGAGGAAGGACAATTTCATAACAGCCTCTTGGAGCCACTTTTAATAGTTTGTCACTGGCCAGGCACAGTGGCTTACACTGTAATCCCAGAATCCCAGCAATTTGGGAGGCTGAGGTGGGTGGATCACTTGAAGTCAGGAGTTCAAGATCAGCCTGGCCAACTGGTGAAACCTCATCTCTGCTAAAAATACAAAAATTAGCCAAGCATTGTGGCGCATGCCTGTAATCCCAGCTACTCGGGAGGCTGAGGCAGGAGAACTGCTTAAACCCAGGAGGCAGAGGTTGCAGTGAAGCAAGATTGCACCACTGTACTCCCAGCTTGGGCAACAGAGAGAGAATCCGTCTCAAAAAAAAAAAAAGTTTATTACCTTTCAATATTCCTTCCTTGATAGGTTGCGTAGCTTGAGACCCGCAGATGAGGGTGGCCAGCCTGTGACAGAAGGTGCCTGGGTGCCCAGGACAAGCCAAAGGTGCAGCCATAGGACAGAGCCATCACCCTCCCCAAGCTCGGAATGTAGTGGCCCCAGTGGGAACCCATCGTAAAGCCTGGGTGTTCCACACCCACCGTGTGGCCTTGGAGCTTCACCCATGACAGACACCAACCCCGGCGCCTGGGGTGTGAACCAGGATGGGCAGAGAGGCCTTCTGGGGCCTCTGTTCACCTCAGCATCAAACTTCCATGGAGAAGAAGTTGGTGTCATTCATTCATTCAGCCCATGTTTACAGAGACCCATCCTCCCTCAGTACCTAGCACAAGGTCCAAGGTATACAGATGTCAGCAAGGCTTGCCCGGGAGAGCCTCCCAGTGCAGGAGCCAATCCCCCTAGGTGAGAGACAGAATGCATGGAGGTGTAGTGAGAAAAGGAGGAGGTAGTGAGGGGCGGAGGAGGTGAGGCATGGAGGAGGCGAGATGGGGAGCAGGAAGCTGCCTAGGAGCCTGAGCTGTTTCTCAGCACTGTCAGTGTTGGCCCCAGTCTTTAGAAAGCTGCAGATGGACCTGGTCCGCCCCACGTGCCTGTGAGCTCGCAAGGCCACGTGGCAGACACGCGCCTTGGCCTGCCTCATGGAGAGAGATGGCTTCTGGAAGGGCAAAAGGCAGCTTTGCGAGAAGCTCAGCTGTAAAACTGGCTGTCATGGCTTCTCTGGGGGGTATTTTGAGATTGGATAATTAATGTTTACAAGATACACAGGGATCTGAGGATAAAGGGCTTTGAGGGAGGGCAGGCAATTACGGTCCTAACGTTCCTGGGAACCGTCCAGTCTCAGGAAGGCAGGAGCCCACAGACCCCCGCCAAAGCTGCTGTTTAGCACTGCCATCAGCAGGGCCTCTGTGGGGCCTGGCTAATAAAAAGAGATTAGAAAAAAGCCATGGAAACATCCCTTCTTATCCTAGCTCTTGAATCACAATAGGGAAAGCATTGGCACTGCGAACATTATTTAATCGACTTCTCACAGTGTGACAAATGGCTCCATGCTCTCCGCTGAGCATTTGTTTATGGAAAATGGGTCTGGGCTACGGTAGGATCCAGAGCTGCCAAGGAAAGGCACCGGAGCTGGGAGCTTCAGGGGGAGGGTGGTGTCAGCAGGGGCTGTGCCTGGAAGTAGGGCAGCTGCAGGGAGCACAGCCACAGGGCCAACCCCCGAGAGCAGTGCCGGAGCAGTTGCAAAGCCATGGGGCTGGCACCGTGACATCAGGGAGCTGAAAGACAGAATGGAACACCACTGGGAGCTGAAGGACTTCACACGGAGCTACTGTGAATGATTTGTCGCTTGCGCTGTGTGTGCAACCCTGGTGTAAAGGCTTGCGCTTCCAAGAGTGTCTTCCGTCAAGTGCTTCCTGAGGAGGAGGCGCTTATAACCCAGTTGGGTTGCCGGCTGCCATGAGGGCCACCTGCGTTGACCTCTCTGGACAGCATAACCGTCTGTCTCCTGCAGTTGCACTCTGGTGGCAGCTCCACTTGGTGGCATTCAGCAGCGGTGCAGATGGCCTGGAAGTTCCAAGTGTCCCAGAGACACACTGATGCCTATAATCCCACCAGGCTGCATGCTCTGGGGAGGGTGCTTACAGAGGGTGTGTTCCTCCTCCACAAGGGCATGGTAAGATACCCTGGTGAGACCCCTGGGGAGCTAACCAGGGCCTACATGTGGGGGCACATGGGTATTTCTGGTGGATGACGGTGATGGCACACACACTACACACAGCCACCAGAAAGAAGAACCAGAAAGGAGCTTAGACTAAAAGAAAGGCCCATGCTGGAGGTTCAATATTGTTAAAAGAATGCTTCATTTAAAGACAGGCTGCAACCCCAAGGAAACCGGACAGAGCAGGCGGCTGGCTAGGTGTGGCCTCATGCCTGACTTGGACTGGGGGCTGGGGGCCTGTAGTGTGGCCACCGTGCTCTCTGCGCCAGTCCCTGCCTGTGTGCTGTCCGGCTCACCTGTCTCTGTTTTGTCTTCTCTCGCCCCCGTAGCTACTACATGCTGGAGAACAGACCCAGGAACATCTACGGCATGGTCTGCTACTCCTGCCTCCTGGCGCCCCCCAACACCAAGGAATGTGAGTGTCTTTGTCCTTCCACCAGCACAGTATTTGTTCAACACAGATCTCTTTCACTATGAGGGGTGTAGGAAGGAGCCAATCCTGGCACCTGGACAAGGTGAATCACAGTAACAGCATAAGTGGAAATGCCCTGTGGCTTGTCCAGGCAGGTCTATGAAGCGAGGGAGGTTTGCCACAGCTGAGCCTTGAGTTCTAGTGCAGGTCAACCACCAGATACCTGACAAGTCACTTAACCTCCATGAGCCTCAGTTTTCTCATCTGTAATATGGGGGTACTAACATCTGACCTACCCATCTCACATGGTTATTGCAAAAACCAAAGGGATGATAGAGTACTATTTTGCAAAGTGCTGCAAGGTGCTAGGTGATACTGAGACCAAGGAAAATATAGTGTGATCACAATTAATGGAACAGATTCCACGAAGCACATGTAAACAGTCTCACGAGTTTATAATCCCACCTTGAGCTGTTTCTTTCCTATTCTCCTTTCAGTCTGGCTTTCATGGGCATCTGTTTATGAGGAAGGGCCAGGTATCTCTGCCTCAGGAATGTGCTGTGTGGACTCTTGGATGTGTGGTCTGGGGAGAGACAAAGGCAGCTGGGAGGAAGCTGGGTGCCTGGTCCCCGGGCTGCAGGAGCACTTGCTACCCTCCGGCTCCTTTAAGGGTGGAGGAGGAGCTGACCCTGGGACCCTGCCTCTCTTTGCTCTCCATAAGGCCCCACCTACCCCCATGTCTCATAATAATGTTGTCCAGGAGAAGGGGGGCCTGCATCTTAGCACGCTGGGAGGAAGGGAGGAGCAGGAATGGGGACAGCATCTCCTCTCTCCTGCTCAAGCCTGGAGGAGGGTTCTGTGCTGTGGGCTGCACTGCAGGGAGAGCCATTCCCTCCCTTCCAAATCACTCAAGTGCATGACCCCTGCACCAGTGGGTGTGCTCATCTCCAGAGCCATTTTCCTGGCCAGCCATATTCTAATTAATTCACAAATTAGAGGAGGCTGCTGCTTGGCTGCCAGCCTGACCCATGTGAAGCCAACTGCCCTGGCCCACATGTCCTCTGTGGGGATCTAGGGTGGCTCAAGGCCAGATCATTCTGGGATGAAGAACCAGTCTGGGAAAATGTCAGACACTCCCCACCTATTCAGAAAAGCATCTTTGCCTGTGGAGCTGGGAGAGGAGCAGCCCTCCTCAGGAGCTCTCCTGTTAGGGAGCTCTCACATGGTACAGTCTTCAATGGCCAATGTCTGGCAGCCAGAACAGACTCGAGTAATGGCAGGGGTACCTCTCTAAGTCCAGCAATGAGGTTTATCACATGTGGAAAGCAAGCAAAGTCCCCTGAGTCCTGAAGATTTTTTTTTTTTTTTTTTTTTTTTGAGATGGAGTCTTGCTCTGTCCCCAGGCAGGAGTGCAGTGGCGTGATCTTGGCTCACTGCAATCTCTGCCTCCCGGGTTCAAGCGATTCTCCTGCCTCCATCTCCAGAGTAGGTGGGACTACAGGCGTGTACCACCACACCAAGCTAATTTTTGTATTTTGAGTAGAGACGGGGTTTCACCATGTTGGCCAGGATGGTCTTGATCTCTTGACCTAGTGATCCACCCTCCTCAGCCTCCCAAAGTGCTGGGATTACAGGCATGAGCCACCGTACCCAGCCGAGTCCTGGAGATGTTAAAAATGAGTGCATCCCACTCCCACCTCCAGCTCTTGCCTGATTAACTGAAAGCCAGCTCCCAGGAAGGCCTTGGGATAGTGCCTTAGAATTCAGCCCTGAAGGAGGTCAGCAGATAAATGGACAGTCCTGCTGTGCTCTCGTTACAGGCTCCTTGGGCAAGGCCCCAGGCCTCGGCTTGCCCATCTGGGAAATGGGGAGATGTGGCCAGCTAGGCCTTGGAGTGGATGGAGCTCTGCCTGGGTTGGGGCCTCAGTGTGAATGCCAGAGTGATGCTCTCCACCCCTGGGCCTGCACTGGTCCCAATCCAGAGATCTTTTTACCCAGGGCACTTGATCAGCAGTCAGCAGAAATGTCAGAGCTAGAAAGCCCCTGTGGAGTCACTGAGACCCACACACACAGGACTGCCATTGGCAACCCCTCTCCAGACAGCCAGGGATTCAGGAAACATTTCATCAGGAGCCCGAAGTTGCCAACTGGCTGCACAGGTCCAGCAGGCCCTGTCTTCCTCAAACCCACGGTCATGGTCAAGTGTACCTCTTCCTCCCCCTGTTTTGCTTGATTTCCCTGGGCCCTTGCCGAACGAAGTCACATCCTTGGACTCTGCAGCAGCAAATGGTGGACTATGCAAACCACAGTCAGACTTGCTGAGGGCCCCTGGCTGAGGATGACACACACCTAGGAGAGCTGCAGCAGGCCACGGGGAGCAGCTGCAGAGTGAGTCCAGGTCAGTGCCAGGGCTCCCCCAGCCTAGGAGCAGGGCTGGGCGCCCACAGCTGTCCCCCATAACTCCCGGGCTCGAATCCCATGCTCAGGCACCTGTGCCGCGCAATCACCTCCTATCCTTAAAGAGATGGTGGCTTCTCTGCGCACTCCGTGGAGCAGAGGGTTGCAGGGCGGTGATTCTCAGGGGAGTGCCCTGGGGGTTTTTTACTCGAATTGCTGGGCCCACCCTCTGATTCATCAGGTCTGGTGGGCCAGAGAATGTACATTTTTAACAAATTTGGGAACCACTAGGGTGGGTTATGAGCCTGTTCTGGAATTTCACTGCCTGAGTTAGACGAGTCATCTCACCTCCGGGAGCCTCCGTGTCCTCTCCTGCCCAGGCCAGCTCCCAGGGGTGCCCACTGCCCAGGCTGCTGTGTGGCTCGGGCACAATTTTGCCCACCAAATCCACCCGGAAGAGCATCATGAGTGCCAAAGGGTGTTAATTAATGTGATGGAGCCCCTCAAATAACCCTGAGGAGAAATAAAAAAGTAACACATACTTTCCTTTAAAATGGAATAAAATCATTCCGGTTTCTGCGGTTGCCAGGTAATTAGAGGGAAACCAAAGGGGACAGGTGTCAGATTGCAGATCAGTCCTGCCTGTGGGTTGGCTGTCTCACCCCCAGCTCTGAGCCTGTGCTCAGTGACTGCAATACCATGGAGCCCTGGAGCCCAGTGAAGAGATGAAAAGGCTTTTGGTTATTTCTTGGTTAAATTAAAGAGCAAGATGTACTTGGGCGATCAGAGCTTTCTGGTTTTTTTTACCCCTGCACCATCCTGTGTAAAGGGATCTGTGCTGTAATGACAGTGAGGGCAGGGAGGTCAACGCGTTGGCCTGGCTTAATAGAGAGGAAGACAGGGTCCAGCATCAGGCTTGGGTTTCATTATAAGTTATCACTCCTGGGAAGGTTTTCTCATCTGCAAAATGGGGACATGATTGTTAGGACGATAGATGTGATGACACGGGTGATGCATGTGGAGTGCCCATTCTAGTGCCAGGCACCAGGCACTGACCAGACGTGAGGCATCCCAGCCCAGCAGGGGTCATGGCTCTGCAGCACATGAGCTGGCCTGCACTTCCATCACTGACCAGGGGTGCAGACGGCACACAGAAGGGGAAAGAGGTTCAGAAGAGGACACTCAGGTGTCTCCGTGGCTGGCCATGTGGACGTGGTGGCACTTGCTCAGCTACAGAAGGCAGGAGCAAGAGGGTGCTTGGTGGGGAGGTGGAGGGAGGATAGAGGCTATGTGTGTGGAATTTTAGAGGACTGTGGGACATCCAGACCAAGAGAGCTAACCCAGAGATGGCCTGAAGCTCCAGGCAGAGATCCAGGACTGGAAAGTCAGCTACGCACTCAGAGTACGGGAGCCACTGGGGCAGAAGGGCTCCCCATGAGGCGGCTTCCTAGTGCAGGGAGAGGGTGGGTGCACCACAATACCTTGCCGACCTATGCTGCTGGCTCTGGCCCGGCTACAGTTCAGACCCAAGAAGGCACCCCAGAGCCTGGGACACCGGGCAGCAGGAATTGCTGCCTAGAAAGAGTGGTCAGAGGCTTAATGAAAGGACACAATAGCCTGGCAGTTGTTTTCTTATCATCAGGGATAAAGGCCCCTGAGGCAAGTCCAGAGTAGGCCGGCTTTGTGGGGAAGTCTCTGCTACTCTGCCTGCTCCCATGGTGCTCCCATGGTTTCTGTCTCCTGTGCCTGGATGCCCTTCTGGGATGCTAAACAGCAAGCTCTGCCCCTCAGGTGTGAAGCCGGCTTCCGGGCCTCCCAGACACCAGTGTCCAGCTGCTCCTGGTGCAGAGCCTCTCAGATCTGACTGCACACACATCTCCAGGGACCTGCTGAGCAACGGATTCTGACACAGCAGGTCCCGATGGGCCTGAGACTCAGCATTTCTAGCAAGCTCCCAGGGGACCCCACTTTGAGCAGCTAGGGAGGCTCTGCTGAGTCTGCCCACAGTTCAGGATCGGCCACTAGGGGGTAAACAGCAGTGCCACAGTCTGGGACCCCTTACTGACAGCTCTAAGAATCAATAAACAGATCATTCCTAAAAATCCAATCTCTTTATACCCTCTGCAGAGAATCCCAGCCAGCCTCTGATGCATACCAGTGAGTTTCTAAATTGTGTGGATTAACAGACCCCTGAGCTATCATGGCTGTGAATGGAGGCGTAGCTCCCTCCAGCCATGTGCTTCTGGCTCACTGAGGCTTCCTGGGAAAGGGGAGCGCAGTGGCCGGCAGGACCCTCCCCCTGCCTGCTTCTGAGTCACCGCTGCCTCAAACTCCACAGTGAGCTAGGCAGAAGCAGTCCCCGCTCACTTTCACTTTAATATAGGCCTTGTGTGGAGAGTTCTGCCTGTTTTCTGGGACGGCAGTTCACACCAGCTTTTATCAAGCACTCCAGCCTTGCTTATTCAAACCTCGGGTGCACGTGGAAGTGTACGAGGGGAGCTGGTCCTGCAGCTGGCCACCCAACAGAAACACACCTGGAGCACCTTCCACTTAACAAGCCATCCCAAGACGCAGATGAGCCGAAACACACAGCACACAGTGGAACCAGGGGAAACCTCCAGACACTGTATATTTGGTTAGTACGGAGTTAACCCTCAGTAGAAAGGCATAGACCCTGGCCCAAGAGAATCTGTGCGCAGGCACAGGGGGCGCCCACGCCTGTCCTGGGAACCACACGAGGGCTGTTCACCCCACCCTGCCCAGGTGAGAGAGGGCATCTCACCCCACCCTGCCCAGCCCCACCCACCACCCTGCAGGGCCTGAGGGTTTCTGTGGACCCCCAGCTGGTGACAGCAGAAGGAGTGGACGTGGTGGGAATGGGATCAACCCAGGCTGCTCTCTTTTTCTCTTCCTCTGCTGGGTTTTGCCCAAACTTCTTTTATATATCGCATGCGTTCAACATGATGCTGGTGTGCTATTCGTATGAAAATCCATACTTGTATGATTCTGGGGTGGATTTTTTCAAGTATTTAGGGGTAATGCAGAGTAGATGCCTATCTCCCATGGCGATTTTTCTGACACGCCTGAAAAACAGCAGAACTACCCAGGGCTGATGTCCGAGTCCCTGCTTCAGGCCCTGCAGGTGTCTTCATTAGCCACCCTCAAACCACACCCGGTGCTGCCCAAGGTTGGCACTTTGGGACCGGATCTGCCCACCTCTTCTTGTGGGTTATATGTGTAGTGACAGTGGCAGCAACCAGAGGTGAGAGACCTGTTGGGGGGCTGACCTCACCTCACAAGGTCAGCCCTACAGCCAGGGACACAAGGCCCACCATCTCCCTCTTGGCCCCCTCTGGTCTTGCCACACCTTCTCTCTTGCCTGGGGGCAGAGGCACTGAATTGTGGACAAAACAGACCAAGTAAGCTAGGTGTTGGTTCTTCTTTCAATTGACACATAATAATTGCACGTTTATGGGTAAGAGTGAAATTTCCATACACATATACAAAGTGTCATGATCTGTTCAGGGTAATTATGATATCCATGACCTCAAACATTTATCACTTTGTGTTGGGAACATTCCAAATCCTCTCTTGTAGCTGTGACACATACACAATGCATTACTGTCAGCTGTAGTCACCCTGCAGAGTGCCAGAGCACAGACCGACTGCTCCTGCCCAGCTACACTTTTATACTCATTAACCAGCTTCCCCTTCCCCACTCCTATTCTGCTCCTACTTCTATGAGATCCACTCCTTTGGTTTCCACACATGAACCACACATGGCTTTTGTAATACAGCTGCACCTGGGGCACATCTTTGCCTTTTCTGCCACAAGCACACCCCCTCGCCTGTTGGCCATGAGGCTGCCACTCTGGAAATTCTCACATACCCTTGCCTTTATTTGTGATTTGCAACAACGGCAGCTCCATTCCTTGTTGCTGAACTCTGAGCACAGGGAAGAGGCCCATTATCAGGAAGTGAGCTGCTGCCCTTTGGTGGCCTGGGTGGCTTGTGGGCAAGTCTGAAATCTGCATGTCCTCCTGCTCCTTCAGCAACGATCTAGCGACCAGGATTCTCCTGCCCAGTCTCATGGGAAGTGTCTCCCTGCCAATGCTCTGGTGGCCCTGGGAACTTTGGAAACTAAGGGGGCTTATAGGGTCTGGCTGATTGGATGCTGGCTTTCAGCTCCAGTCCTGACATGAGAGGCTGAGCTCTGGAGACATGTCAGAGTCCACCATCCCACCCACCCTGCCCCCACTTCCTCGACTGCACACACATCCTCAGGGCAAGCAATTCTCTGACCAACTGAGGGATCCCTGCACACCAGGGAGCACTCAGCCTACACCTGCAGCCCGCCACAGTCAGAGACGGTTTGGCTGGTGCCAGATGGAGGTGTTTGGAGGAAAACGTCCAGTGATCAGGATTGAGGCACAGCCGGCTGAGGATAGGTGTGCGCCTGTGGGTGCAGGACGAGGTCACTGATGTGCACTAGTCTGCAGGCATTGTTTGGGGACATCATTGCATTACCAGGCATAATGCTGCAGAGGCATTCCACAAGTCTGTGTGCCCGCTAGGCTGCATTTATCGTCCCACTCTAGAGCACAGGCCTGGGCGTACCTGTGTCCCCATCCCCAACCCCGTCACCTGAAGCAGTCTGCAAGCCCCGGCAGGAAGGGAAAAGAAGTGACAAAGATGGCAAACATCCACAGACGGCCCACGGCTGTTCTTTTGCTCTGACAGTGTATCTTAAGCTCCCTTGAGCGTCTCACTGAGCAGCTGGGTCAGCTTCTTTTCAATGTCTTGTTTGCTCTTATAAAGGAAATGAGGTCATGCTGGAAACACTGCCATGATGCCCCTATGCTCACTCACCTGATGAATTGTGGAAGCCCACCTCCCAGCAAAGATAAATAGGCACACAATCTGAAGTCCCCTTATCACGCTGGAGAATTCCAGAGCAAATTCAGTAAGGTCTGTGAGGGGGAATACTTTGTTGTTTGATGTGGTCTTGTGGCTTTCAGCCAGGAGCACGCACCTCTCCACCAGCTCTTTTTTTGTTTGAGATAGTTTCCCTCTTGTTGCCCAGGCTGAGTGCAGTGGTGCCGTCTCAGCTACTGCAACCTCTGCCTCCTGGTTTCCAGTGCTTCTCCTGTCTGAGCCTCCTGAGTAGTTGGGATTATAGGCACCTGCCACCATGCCTGACAAATTTTTGTATTTTTAGTAGAGACAGCATTTCAACATGTTGGCCAGGCTGGTCTCAAACTCCTGACTTCAGGTGATTCTACCCCCTCGGCCTCCCAAAGTGCTGGAATTACAGGTGTGAGCCACTGTGCCCGGCCTGCTCTTTCCCTAATAAGAACACTGGTTCTGAGGCCAAGTAAGTGGCTAAATTAAGAAAACAAAGATTTATCATAAGTTTGAGGCCAAGGAGGAAAAAGGGCTTCTGTTCATCATCCAGAAACACAAGGAAACATCGCTTGCCCCTCCATGGGCAGGTGATGTTTCTCACATACCCTGTGACAGTCCCAGGCACTCTCAGCTGCTGGGGTCCCTCCCAATCCCAGTGTTTCGTTGGCCAAGCTGCCAATTTGCTTTACAAGGTGTGAGGACTGACAAGCATCCAGCCCATTGTCCTGTGGCCCTGCTCCACTTATGGGAGACAGGAGTGGACAGCTCAGCTGGGCACTAGGTCCTGAGCTGCCTCCACTCAGAGAACAAGAGTGTGCGTTTCTCCTGAGAACTGACTACTAAAGAAAACAGCCAGCTCAGGCATCGTGGCCCACACGTGTTATCCCAGCACTCTGGGAGGCCGAGGCAGGTGGATCACTTGAAGTCAGGAGTTCAAGACCAGCCTGGCCAACATGTTGAAACCCCATGTATTTTTCTGTACTAAAATGTATTTTTAGTAAAGAATGTGTATTTTTCTCTACTAAAAATACAAAACCTAGCCAGGTGTGGTGGCACACACCTGTACTCCCAGCCACTCAGGAGGCTGAGGTGAAAGGATCACTTGAGCCCAGGAAGCAGAGGTTGCAGTGAGATGAGATCATGCCACTGTACTGCAGCCTGGGTGACAGACTGAGACCTTGTCTCAAAAACAAAACAAAACCTTTAAAAAATGCCCAACTAGGAAGCTTGCTTCTCCCAGAAGCCTTGCTGTGTGGGCTGACCAGGCCCAGTGCTAAGCCATTCCTCTGGGCTGGGCCAGGCTGGGGAGGTGCCTTGATTTGAGGAAGACAGCTGGTTTTGTCCTTGTCCTTGACTCAGGGGCTGCTTTTCCGTAGACCAAATGCACTTCCCAGATTTCTCCAGAACTGCTACTCTGCCTGCTAGAGACAAAAGGAAGAGAGTGGGAGTCGCATTTGATACATGTTGATTTTATTATTTGCAAAACTGAAGTCTGGAGTAAAAGAAGGTTGACGTTCTTTCAGGAGGTCTGGAACAGGACGTGGTCTGTTCTGTGGTGGAAAGTTTTGTTTTTGCTGAATGGTTGTTTCTTAGTGATTTGACTGACAACAAAATCAGCTTCCATTTTATCCCTGCTAAGTGATGCTTTTTCTGTAGAAGGGGAGTTTTAGGAAGCATAGCTTTAAGGGAAGGTTTGCCTTGCTCTCGAACAGTGTGGTCACAACTACGTAAAAATGTCTTAGGAAAAGTCCTGGAGAGAAATAGCAAAAGTCAACTTCAAGGAGGTCATGGGTAGTTCTTTTCCTCCTTTCTCATGGTTCTTATTTTTCCAGATTTTTACTTTTATTTTATTTTTACTTTTTTGAGATGGAGTTTTGCTCTTGTTGCCTGAGCTGGAGTGTAATGGCATAATCTTGGCTCACTGCAACCTCTGCCTCCTGGTTTTAAGCAATTCTCCTGCCTCATCCTCCTAAGCAGCTGGCATTACAGGTGCCTGCCACCATGCTAGGCTAATTTTTGTATTTTTAGTAGAGACACAGTTTCACCATGTTGTCCAGGCTAGTCTCGAGCTCTTGACCTCAAATGATCCACCCACCTTGGCCTCCCAAAGTTCTGGGATTACAGGCCTGAGCCACCGTACTTGGCCCCTTTTCTAGATTTTTAATAGTGAGCATATATTGCTTTTATGACCAGAAAAAGTATTAATACATGCCTACTCTATGTAATTGAAGGAATTAGTCAAGTATTGTGTCACCCTAATAATACTTTCATATACACATTCTATGTTCCTTATTTTTATGGACTTCATATAATTTGTCTCCAAGCATAGGAAAATTGAGTTGGTGAGGCTTGCAAAACTCCCAAACCGATACTGTTTAGTTTTAACAGTTATCACGAGTGTTTTTATTTAAAGAACAATAACCATGACTCTTTAGGGTTCATTAAACACTCTAAGAAATACAGCTATTTAGCTCCCCTTGGCCCTCACTGCCTCAAGCCCATTCAAGATCATGAATCCAGATCCACGAGCTCTGTGGTAGCATCTTTGAAGGTGGCGCTTCTCTAGATCATTTGAGGGACTCTGTTTTCCTTGCAGGTGTGGGAGCCACTTCAGGAGCTTCTGCCAACTTCCCTGGCACCTCTGGCAGCAGCACCCTGTCTCCCTTCCAGCATGCCCATAAAGGTAAGGAGGGTGCTAAGGTATCGATCACCTGGAGTTAGGTGGTGCTCAGAAGAATGCTCAGAGGAAGAGAGGAAATGATTATGAGTAATGATTATGGTGTGCTTCCCCACCTGGCCTCACATCCCTAATGTGATTGAATGACATGGTGCTCCCCCTGCCCCCCATATAGGAAGTAATTATCTCTGCAAGGAGCGGAGTTGATCCCTCCATGGATGTCCTGGGCCAGCTGGGAGGTGCTGGTGATGAAGGTGGGGGCCGGGGGCAGAGCAGCAGGTGGGCATCTCAGGCAGCTGCAAGCCTGGCCAGGAGGAGAGACCAGACATCCTGGGCTTTGGTTTGGCCGGGAGTCAACAGCAATTCTATCACCAGCTTTCATATAAACCTGCTGACTATAGCACTTTAATATTCACTTGCAGCAAGTATATTTCATTCTCCCTAACCCCTCAGGGATGAAGGGATTGAGGAAGACCCCAAAGGTCAATATGTCTCCCAGAGTCAGCCCTCCAGCTGGCTTGGCCTTTCCCTCTCACTGGTTTAGTGCCAGCTTGTTATTGAAGCATATTTTGGGCTCAGGTCTCAGCGAGCCGTGAGGTACCTTCCAGAGCCCTCAGAGGGCCCAGCTCATCAGCCTCATCATTGGTCCTCCCACGCACTAAGGCAGAGTAAAAGGCAGGACTGCTGGGCAAGGATATATGAATCTCATTTGCACAGGCCCGGGGAGAGTCGCTCACAACACAGAGAATATTAAAACACCTATGTCATCCAGACCTGGCATGCAAACGCTGTTACAGGTACTCCCCAGATGATGCTAGGAGGCTGGTTTTCCTACAAATGCACCCACGGGAGATTCAGTGCCCATAGGCGGGGTCCTCAGCTCTGGCGCCGCTACCCACCAGATGATCCAGGAGCTTCAGATGCTTGTCTCCTATTTGGTGGTGGCGAATCTGGATCTTACTTCAAGATAATCCAAGTCCTGATTGGTTGTTTTAGAGTGAGAACGAGCTTCAGGGCATTTTATACATCCAAGGTCCACATTAACCAGGGAAGTGAGCAAAATCCGCCGGGGTGACTGCCCGGTGGAGGTGGTGGAACAGGTGGAGTAGTTGGCCTGTGCCCTGAGGATCTTACGATGCCACTTAGGTTGAAATTGCATGAGGTTAAAGATGGAGCCAAACCTGGAATCCAGAGCTGACTTTTGTTTGGAAATGCCCAAACTTGAATTGTGCTGCCTTCCAGACACTCTTGTTCACTGGCCTTTCTTCCTCTCCACATTAAACCCTGCCCTCAAGTTCCCAACTAGTAGAAGTGAGAGCAAGCTCCCTAGGAACAACAAGGCGACACCAGACCATGATGTTCCCGGAGACGTCTGGAGAGGCCAGTCTGAGGGCAGCGAGCAGGGCTGTGGGCAGTCCTGGTCTGTCAGCCCAAGCTAATGTGGAGGATTTGGCTCTCAGACTAAGCAAGCACTTCAGATTCCAAGGTTCCCTGAAAGCATCCCAGGGGCAGGGCCATTGCTTCCAGGGGCCATAGTCCTGGAGGAAAGTGCAGCAGGGATCCTGAGCTCTGGGTCATTCATGCCTTCTCTCCACCAGCAGAGCTCTCAGGCCAAGGACACCTGGCCACTGCCCTGATCATTGCGATGTCCACCATCTTCATCATGGCCATCGCCATCGTCCTCATCATCATGTTCTACATCCTGAAGACAAAGCCCTCTGCCCCAGGTGACGGCCCCCATGCGCCGGTGCCCTGCCTCCTGGACTCTCCGTCAACTCCCCCTGTCGGAGAGCCTGCCTGCTCACTCCCTCCTCTCTCCCCAGCCTGCTGCACCAGCCACCCGGGGAAAAGTGTGGAGGCCCCAGTGAGCAAGGACGAGGAGAAGAAAGAGGCCCCAGGTCTGTGAACCAACGCTTCCACATCCCACGTGTGCGGTGCCTGTCTCTGGGTGGAGGGTGTCCCCGGCAGTGGCCTCCTCACTGCTTCTGCTCTTATGTGCTGAACCATGCTGTACTTACCCTGGAGTGGTGCCATGCAGACACCAGGCAGCTCTGCCCAACAGGAAGCTCAGAGCAGGGTCGGGCTGAGTGCCAAGCCATAAGCCGATTCTAACTCCTGTCTCCCCAACCTCCCCATTTCCCCGCAGACAACGTGGTGATGTTCTCTGAGAAGGATGAATTTGAGAAGCTGACAGCAACTCCAGCAAAGCCCACCAAGAGGTATGTGGAAGCCCCCACCGCCAGGCTGAAGCTGGGGTCCTGTGGCCCCTGAGCAGGGAGGGGAGCCAGAGTGCATCCTAGTGCACTGACAGGCTGGCCTGGGACGCCATGGGGACCCTTGGTGACATGCAGTCCCTGCCGTCTCCTTGCTGAGCTCGTGGGAATGGCCTATTGCTCGCGGGTCGGGCCCTTGCCCCTGCATCTTGCCAAATTCCCTGGGCCTTCCTTCCTAACATCTGACTTCCACATGTCCCTTCTCCAGACTGGGAGGGCAGAACATAAAGCCAAGGATGCACACGGCAGCCCCTGTGACTGCTGCTGCAGCCAACACACTGGTACCACTCATGCCAGTGCCAGGACTGCTGCCACTGTAATGCTGGTAACAACCATGGCAATGATGGCTAATAGCATCGATGCCTACTGCCCACCAGGTGCTGGGCTAGGGCTGTGAATGCACCCTCCCCTCACGGGCCAGAGCAAGGTGCTCGTATCACCCCTGTCTGTAGGATACCACACTGAGGTGTGGAAGTCCCAAGGTCACACACTAGTGAGCGGCAGGGCAGGGGTCTGAGTCCAGGCTCCCGAGGAGCCATGTGGCATAAAGAGGCCTCTGGAGGAGGAGATTTGGCAGGTGAAGCCTTTCCCACGTTTACCACACATCAGGGTGTGGAACCAGCCCCTGCTCTAAAATCGAGAGTAGAAGGAAGTAAATATTTTATTCATCCAGTGGGATGGTTATTTGGACCTGGTCCTGTGTAGCTTCCAAAAATCAACCCCACAGCATCAGCTCCCAGCAAGGCAATTGCCTGGACTCCCCTGCCAGGCCTCGTCCCCATGGCCACTGCAGGCTTCACTGGAAGGACACCCCCACAGCAGTGCCTCCCTTGGCAGATGGGGCACAGAGCCACCAGAAGTTCATCAAACTGATTACAGGAAGAGCAGAGGTTAAGCCCTCCTCTCCTGCCCCCATCCCATGATCTTCCTGCAATTCACCAAAGCCATTCCTGCCAAGGAATAATAATTGATCCAGCATCTGTGTGGAGCTTTGGCATTCATAAAGTATTGCCAGGTACATTATCTCACTTGGAAAACTCCAGTGTCTCTCAACGCTGACACAAAGGCAGGAGGCAAACAAATATGAAGTCTCTGTATACTAGGAAAGAAAAGCAAAGTGCACGTTGGGGTGGTTATTTCCTGCAAGTGCCTCAATTCCAATTGAACCCCTGCAAGAATCTGTGGTCTAAGCCCCATCATGCATGATTGGTGGGAGGTTGCCAGATCCGCGCTGCTGATCCTAGGACCAAGAGCAGGACCTGGTCACCTTGCATGGATGTAACTCTGAAATAGGACCTCCCTAGAGACTGAATTTGCTCCTCAGCCTCCAGCCCAGCCTTATCTCATTCTGTCTCAGCCTCTCCCTTCTGATATTCAGGCCTTTCTTATCCCCAGAAATCAAAAGGCCAGAGACATGCCCCATGACCTGAGTTTCAGTTGAAGACAGGGAAAACTCGGGGGCCCTACTAGGAAAAAATATATACTTAATTCATACACAAATACTAAATACAAACTTAACCCTGACAATTGGATGTTAAAAGACAGCAAGGCACTGAGCTTTTGTCCCTGCCTTTTTGTCCTTGGAGACAGGACGTGGGTGCCACGTCACCTGCTCTCTAGTGGGGACAGGGATGGACCATACCACTTCTTTGGGAGGCCCTGAAGCCTGATAAGGAAGTGGGTTCCACCGGGACTGCATCATGTTCTCATTTTCTTTGTATTACCCCATCTCTAGGGTTGTGTTTGCACATGGGCTTCATTGCTGTAACCTAGTTTTAATCTTTTTTTTAAGAAAAGAGAAGTCTTCAGCCAAACCACAGGAAACAAGCGGGATGCCTCTGAAAAAGAATATTGTTTTTCATATACTTGGAATGGTTTTAAGAGAATTTAAGCTCCAACCCACATGTGCCTAGGGCAGACACTGGGTCCCGTGTGGGCCGTGAGCCACGGGGCGGCATGATCCTGGGCTTGGTGCGTCCGACCGCCCACCCAGCTCACCCGCTGGGACTTGCTGTGCCACCCCCTGCAATGCACACAGGTCAGCCAGGTCACCCCACTAGTCAAGAGGGGGCTTTCCAGGCACAAGGTTCCATTCAGTTCCCTTTTCAGTGACTCTAGAGAGCCAGCATGGATTCAGTGCCAGCCACATAAACCTATTTGCTTAACATGAAGACGCCAGTTGAACTTGATCCTTATTGGGATTAAATACAGGGATCTAGGACATATTCAATGAACCTTCCCAGAGCATGCACCACAAGTTAGACAGCAGGAAAGGAGAGGCTCGTGGATGCCTCCCACCCTCAGTAGCAGCCCCAGTCCCTTAGACACCTGCAGGTCACCCACCATGGACTTGTTTGTTTGGAAAAGAGCAGGGAACTGTATCTGTCTCATCTCATGTCCTCTGGCCCCATGCCCGCAAGGTGCCCAGTAAATGCTTGAAAAACAAGTAAGTTATTGTACCCAAGTGTCCACAGTAGGAGAATGAATAAGTTCACACGGGAGAACGTGTCAGAGCTGCAGCCCCCCAGGTGTTGCTAACAGCCGTCGCTCTTGTTTTTGCAGCGAGAATGATGCCTCGTCCGAGAATGAGCAGCTGCTGAGCCGGAGCGTGGACAGTGACGAGGAGCCCGCCCCTGACAAGCAGGGCTCCCCGGAGCTGTGCCTGCTGTCGCTGGTTCACCTGGCCAGGGAGAAGTCTGCCACCAGCAACAAGTCAGCCGGGGTGAGGCTCCTGCAGGTGCCATAATGACTTGTGAGATGTGACTCCCTCACAGCCACACGACTAGAGCTTTCTTACTGAACCAGCTCTCCTAATTTCCACAGGACTTAACCTCCGCCAACCCCTACCCCCTAACCCCCCACCCCCATCCCTGTTTCTCACTCTGGAAGGAGTAAAGCTATGCATGTTTATGTTCTAAGACTGTAGGTTCCCAAGAGCTGGTCCCCACCATTGTGGGTGGGAGAGCGTCCTATGCTGTAACGGGGGGCAGAGGGGTGAAGGGCCTTGGGCTAGGTGTTTCTCCCAAAAGTCCAAGGTAGGAGACCTGGACAGTGGCAGGTTCACAGCAAGATAGTCCAAAGGGGGGAAAAACACTTTTTTTTTTGAAACAGGAGTTTCACTCTGTCACTCAGTCTGGAGTGCAGTGGCGCCATCTTGGTTCACTGCAATCTCCACCTCCTGGGTTCAAACGATTCTCCTGCCTCAGCCTCCCAAGTAGCTGGGACTACAGGCGCACACCACCATGCCCAGCTAATTTTGTATTTTAGTAGAGATGGGATTTTTCCATGTTGGTCAGGCTGGTCTCAAACTCCAAGTTCAGGCAATCCACCCGCCTCAGCCTCTCAAAGTGCTAGGATTATAGGTGTAAGCCACTGCCCCCAGCTACTTTCTTTATATTATATAGCTTCACACACAAAAATGAAAGATAATAAGCAAAGAGAAAAAAGATAAAATCACTTGGAATGCCAGAGGGCAGAAAAAGACCCTGGTAAACATACTGGGTTTTATCCAACCAGACAATTTTCTACACACACACACACATACACACACCATTTTTCTTGTATGCATTTTTTAAAATATAAAACAAGCTCACATGTAGAAACTGTCCCCAGGGTTTTAACATCACCTACCACCTTGTAATGTGCTATGGCCAGGAGCAGGGCGGGGGTGAGAGGGAAGGTGGGCAGAGCCCTCTTGGGCTCCGTGCAGGCCTGGCCTGTGGTCATCCCTCTAGTCTGTGCCCCTGACTGCAGACCTCAGCCACAGACAGCTGTGCTGCTAGGCAACATCAGTGATGGTAAAATGCCTAGTTCAGATCTTGGCTCTGGCCTGGTCCTGATAGGATGCTATGCTCTGGCCTGCCCCAAGTTCAGTGACCCCTGTAATGCAGCTGCCACTTGCAAGGACCCTGGAAGCCTGTGGAGTCATTACAAGAGAGATAGGTGGCCATGGCCCCGGGACTCTGCAGCCCCCTCACTTATC
The DNA here is from genome assembly GCA_963574635.1 of Cheracebus regulus. NCBI lineage: Eukaryota > Metazoa > Chordata > Mammalia > Primates > Pitheciidae > Cheracebus > Cheracebus regulus. The sequence continues at coordinate 96,566 of CAUYQU010105078.1, forward strand.
CTAGACTTAGCTGCCCTCTCCCTGTCCTCGAGCGTCCCCGATGTCCGATGGCCCTGGGAGCCTCCAGCCTCCCCTCCCATCAGCCTCCTGAGCCGTGTCAGGCTCTCTCCCTGTAAACTGCGCTTGGGTGTGGGCAGGTAAGAGGCAACAGGACTAGGACTGTCAGCACTGCAATCTGAAATCATAATCCTCAGCTACCAGTTCCTGCAAAATCCACCCTCCACGAGAGATCCAAGATGGCTGATTAGCAACAGCTCAGGAATATAGCTCCCAGTGAAAGCGCAGAGAATGAGTGGACGCCGCACTTTCCGATGAATTTTTGATGCCCACAGACCGGGAGATTCCCAGTAGAGGAGCCACACGGGTCACTCTTTTGGCTGGCGTGGCTGTTTTGCTGGTGCCCCAGCATGGCGCTTCCCGGTGCGGAGTATACGGGATGGACGGGCTCGGCTGGTCCCATCCCCACAAGGAAAACAGCAATTGGAAGCGCTGAGGACTGAGATTCACAGCAAGCACAGCAAACCCAAGAAGGTCCGGCTCTGTGGGGAAGGGGCGTCCACCAAAGGAAAACTAAGAACCAGAAAAACTTCATCACCAGGCGGAGAAAGATCCAAGATGGCCGCATAGCAGCAGCTCGGGATTGTAGCTCCCAGTGAAAGCGCAGAGAGCGAGTGGATGCCACAATTGCAGACGAATTTTTGATGCCCACAGACTGGGAGATTCCCGGCGAAGGAGCCACACGGGTCGCCAGCGCGACTCTTTTGGC
>CAUYQU010105079.1:0-44792 GCA_963574635.1 Cheracebus regulus
AAAAAAAAAAAAAAAAAACCCAAAACAAAAAAAAACTGGAGGCATCATGCTACCTGACTTCAAACTATACTACAGGGCTACAGTAACCAAAACAGCATGGTATTGTTACCAAAACAGAGATATAGACCAATGGAAAAGAACAGAGACCTCCGAAATAACACCAAACATCTACAACCATCTGATCTTTGACAAATCTGCCAAAAAGAAGCAATGGGAAAAGAATTTCTTATTTAATAAATTTTGTTAGGAAAACTGGCTAGCCTTAAGCATAAAACTGAAACTAGATCACTTCCTTACACCTTATACACAAATTAACTCAAGATGGATTAAAGACTTAAATGTAAGAACTATAACCATAAAAACTCTACAAGAAAACCTAGGCAATACCAATCACGACATAGGGATGGGCAAAGACTTCATGATTAAAACACCAAAAGCAATGACAACAAAAGCAAAAATTGACAAATGGGATCTAATTAAACTAAAGAGCTTCTGCACAGCAAAAGAAACTATCATCAGAGTGAACAGGCAACTTACGGAATGAGAGAAAATTTTTGCCATCTATCCACCTGACAAAGGGCTAATATCCAGAATCTACAAAGAGCTTAAACAAATTTACAGGAAAAAACAACCCCATCAAAAAGTGGGTGAAGGATAGGAACAGACACTTCTCAAAAGAAGACATTAATGCAGCCAACAAACATATGAAAAAAGCTCATCATCACTGGTCATTAGAGAAATGCAAATCAAAACTACAATGAGATACCATCTCCTGCCAGTTAAAATGGTGATCAAAAAAGTCAGGAAACAACGGATGCTGGAGAGGATGTGGATGAAGCTGGAAACCATCATTCTCAAAAAACTGACACAAGAACAGAAAACTCATGAAAAATGGGATAAGAGGTATATTTTCATTTATATAGATTTTAAGATACAACAAAGTTATAACCATTAACCAAGTGTAAAGTTATAAAAAGAAAAAAAATTGAAGATAAAAGGAGAAATGAAAAAAATATTTACCAAAGTTGATGAAAACTCAATAACACATTCAGATTTAAACTACTATTTTTATAGCATAATAAAACTTCTGCTATTTTTGAAAAAAATATAAATCAACATAATTTATTCAAAAAGTCAAAGATATGAACAAAAAATAACTGAGGACAAAAATTTTAAATGTCAAAATTTTCACTTCAGAAAACCCACTGGATCAATTTGATTCTTATCGTTGTCTTTCTAATTGTCAAATAAATTATTGCAATATATTGTTGTAGAATGCAGAAAATAGTGACAAATTTCAAATTGATTTTATTAAATTATCAGTTTCAAAGTAAAAAACTTCAAATATAAAGAAACACAGCAGGGCCAGGCACAGTGACTCACACCTATAATCCCAGCACTTTGGAAGGCTGAGGTGGGTGAATCATTTGAGGTCAGGAGTTTAAAATCAGCCTGGCCAGCATGGTGAAACTCCACCTCTACTAAAAATACAAAAATTAGCCAGGCATGGTGGTGGGCACCTGCTGTCTCAGCTACTTGGGAGGCTGAGGTAGGAGAATTGCTTGAATCTGGGAGGTGGAGGTTGCTGTGAGCTGAGGTTGTATCACTGCACTCCAGCCTGGGTGACAGAATGAGACTCTCCCTCAGGAAAAAAAAAGGAAAGGAAAAAGAAATTCAGCAGAAAGGAAGTAGAATGAATATTGTTGAACTTACTCTAGTCAGGCACTGTTTAAAGCCCTTTAAATATAAGAAAGATAGGAAGAGCAAAGTTTGTAGACATATAGGCAGATTGGAAGGAAAGAGAAAAGAGGATGACAGCAAATATATGATATCAAATATCAAATAGCTGCTATCATATTAAATACATGATCTGATCAAATAAAATAGTCACCAATCAAATCCAGCAACATATTTTAAGACACATTGCATTAAGACTAAGAAAAATCTATTATAAAAGTGCAAGGATGGTTCAATAGCCATTCTCAACTTTTAAATATTCTATACTAGAGATAGAAGAATTTATCCTTAAAATGACAAAGATAGTCTCTCAGACAGGTACATAGAAAACTTTGGAAACGCAGATGCAACTATGCTCAAAATGAAGACAAGAATCCCCATTATTTTTATTATTTTAAAATATATTTATTCAGGCTCCAGCCATACAGTGCAAAATTGGGGAAAAATACTGTGTAATGACTGAGGAAAAAAAAGATATACTTAAAAAAATTCTTATATTAAGTGTATTCATCTTCTTGGTAATCACTTGCTAATCCATTTGAACTAGTTATTATGTTCAGTAATGTTAAAGGTTTAAAACATAAAAATCAGTACTTTTTCCTCCATATCAACAACAACTAGTAACAAAAAAAAAATATTCTCCCTAAAGCAAAAAATACAAATAATATAAGCAAACAAATAGATATACATTGAGCAAGAAATACATACAAATTTTATTAAGAAGGTAATAAGGATTTCTACTTCCAGCAAGTTAGCAAGCTAAGATTCTTAAAATCCTTTCTGTTACATTCACAGATGCTGGATAAAATATGTGGGGGAAAATGTACATTTTTAGTTAATCTCACAAAAAAAGAAAATCCCCAGGAGCCCAACAAGGCAAAGAAACCGAAAATCAGAGTGATGAGTGAGATGATGTTGTTGCTGTCGTCCTGTGATAACTGCATGAATTCAGGGTTACGGATCCTCTAAGCCATGGACTTGGCTTGGACTTGGCTTCTAATGTCCTTCCAATCCACGAAAATGAATAATTTATACTTAGGTGATGGGAAATTGAGAGAGTGAGAATCCTGCATGAAACAGAGGCTGTTGAAGGGATATCTCCCTCAATATAACAGGCAGATTAGGAAAAAATAAAACAGGAGCCCATTGAGAGGACAAGAAAACCTGTTCCTGAAAGATCCCTAGAAGAAGAAAAAAGCTCCCTTGGGAAACCTAAATGCTGACTTTGCTCTGCAAGCAGCCTTGGGGTTGAAATTTATACTACCCATGAGGCCTTTAACTTGAAATTATTCTCAGATATCTCTGTGATGCTTGGCAAAAGTAAATGCAAAACCTCTCTGAAAAAATACTCCCATAATCAGACTACATGGCATTATTACCAAGACCATTGAAGATGAACTCACAATTCAAAACACACACACACACACACACACACACACACACACTCTTCACTGTCAGTTATGGTCAGCAGAAACAACAGAAAGATTAAAGCCCCAAGAGCTTCAAATAAAACAATCTGAAAAAGAAGTATGCTTAAAATGGATAGAGATATAAGTGCTAGATCCCTCAAAATAGTAATATTAAGTAGAGAACTAGGCTTTCTTTTCAAAAAGTATCCACTGTAACTAAAAGACATGGAAAATGTAATCTGACACTCATAGACACTCCTGTTGAAAACATGAAAAATGAAATTCTGGAGGAAGTTATAAAGACAGAAAAAGATTTATAACTTCCTTGATCTCTTCCTTTATTATATACAGTTGACCCTCTATAGCCACGGGTTCTGCATCTATGGATTCAACCAACCATGAATTGAAAATATTCAGAAAAAAATTCCATGAAAATTTCAAAAAGCAATGTTTGAATTTGCCACATGCTGGGTACTATGTGGAATCCATGCAAACAAAGTGATCTGGGTACTTTATTAGACATAAGTAGTCTAGGGATGATCTAAAATATATGGAAGAATATGCCTATGTTAAATGCAAATACTGTGCTATTTTCTATAAGGGAGTTGAGCATCTGTGGATTTGGGTATCATAGATGTTCTAGGTCACAAAAGTTTATCCAGAAAAGATCTATAACTGACAGGAAGAAAGAAAGAATTCCTCTTCCATTCGGGACGCTTTGTAGGAATAAAGAAGAAAGAGGAAAAGAATGCACGCTTCTTATTTCCCTGTGCACATCCTGCAAAGCTTGACCTCAGAGTGGAAAAAGGGGATATAGAAACATAGAAACATCCAGATTTGTTCCTGATGGAATCATCACATGTGGTACTTTTCTCTAGGCATCCTTAGAAGGTACACCTTATAAGAGACTTTTGGAAAAGACTTTCATGAGACAACTTCTAATGTGGTGTGGGATCATAGTGCAGCAGAATCAGTGGAGGTAGGTGGTAGATAATTACAGGCAGTATGGCTCCCTATGTCCTGCTTATGGAATGCATTTTTATTTTATTGGTTTTATAAACAGTCATCTTGAGTTTAACTAATCATCTCATTATTTCTCTGATGATGAGTTATGATGAGTTATGTTGAGTGTTAAATGGTATTTCATGGTTTTTATACTGTTATGTACTGTTTTATACTGATGATGAGTTATGTTGAGCATTAAACAGTATCTCATGGTTTTAATCTGCATTTCTCTGATTATTAGTTATGTCAAACTTGTTAGCCATTATATGTCTTCTTTTGAAAAATGTTGATTTATGTCCTTTGCCCACTTTTTAGTGTGGATATTTTGTTGTTGTTGAGTTGTTAGTATTGTTATAAATTATGAATATTAGTCCCTTTTCAGATGAATAGTGTGCAAATATTTTCTCATATTCTGTAGGTTATCTTTTCACTCTGTTGATTAACTTTTTTATGTGCAAAACCTTATTAGTTTAATTAAGTCCCCTTTGTCTAATTTTGGTTTTGTTGGTTATGCTTTTGAGGCCTTGGTCATGAATTATTCGCCTCTACCAATGTTGGTAAGAATTTCCCTAGGTTTTCTTCTACTATTTTTGTAGTTTCAGGTCTTACATTTAAATCTTTAATTCATCTTGACTCAACTTTTATATATGATGAGAGACAGGGATCTACTTTCATCCTTCTGCATGTGATAATTCAATATTCCCAGTGTCATTAACTAAATTGGGTGCCCTTTCTTCAGTGTATGTTTTTGTTGACTTTGTCAAGATCAGCTGGCTGTATATATATGGCTTTATTTCTGGGTTCTCTATTCTGCTGCACTGAGTTGTGTGTCTATTTTTATACCAGTACCACGCTGTTTTATTTACTATAGCCTTGTAGTATAATTTGAAGTCAGGTAATGTGATGTTTCTGCCTTTGTTCTTTTTGCTTAGAATTGCTTTGCCTATTCAGGCTTATTTTGATTCCGTATGAATTTTAGGACATTTAAAAAATTCTGTAAAAAATGACATTGGTATTTTGATAGTGATTGACGTTGAATTTGTAGATTACTTTGGGCAGTATGGACATTTTAATGATATTAATATTTCTGATCTATTGGCATGAGATGTTTTTCCATTTCTTTGTGTCATTTACAATTTCTTTCATCAGTGTGTTGTAGTTTTCTTCGTGGAGATCTTTCACGTCCTGGGTTAAATATTTTTAGACATTTTGTGTAGCTATTGTAAATGGTATTGATTTCTTGATTTGGTTTTCACCTTAATTGTTACTGGTGTATAGAAATGCTACTGATTGTTATATGTTAATTTTGTATCCTGAAACTTTACTAAATTCATTGATTAAATCTAACAATTTTTTGTATGAGTCTTTAGGGTGTTCTAGTTATAAGATCATATCATCAGCAAACAGAGATAATTTGACTTCTTTTCCCATTTGAATGTCTTTTATTTTTTTCTCTTGCCTGATTGCTCTTGCTAGAACCTCCAGTGCTATGTTGAATATGAGTGGTGAAAATGGGCATCTTTGTCTTGTTCCAGCTTTTAGGGGTAATGCTTTCAACTTTTCGCTATTCAGTGTGATGTTGGCTGTGAGTTTGTCATATGTGGCCTTTATTATTTTCAGATACATTTCTTCTATTTCTAGTTTGTTGAGGATTTTTATTATGAAGGGATGATATATTTTATCAAATGAGTTTTCTGCATCTATTGCAATGACCATGTGGCTTTTGTCTTTAATTCTGTTTTTGTGATTAATCACATAACACACATTTGTTGAATTGTGTGTGTTGCATAATCCTTGCATTTTTGAAATAAACCCACTTGACTATGGTGTATTACATTTTTGATGTCCTATTGAATTAAGTTTGCTAGTATTCTGTTGTGGATTTTTACATTTATCTTCATCAGTGTTATTGGTCTATAGTTTTCCTTTTTTGTGTGTCCTTGTCTGGTTTTGGTGTCAGGGTGATAGAGACTTCACAAAATGAGCTAAGGAAGACTTCCTCCTCCTTAAATTTTTAGAACTATTTGAGGAGGATTGGTACAAGTTTTTTGTATGTCTGGTAGAATCTGGCTGTGGATCCATCTGGTCTTGGGCTTTGGGGGATGGAAGATTTTAAATTACTGATTCAATGCAACTATTTATTATTGGTCTATTCAGGATTCTTTTTTTCTGATTCAATATTGGGAGGTTGTATGTTTTCAGGAATTTAACCATTTTTCTAGGTTTTCTAGTTTGTGAGTGTATACTTGTTCATAGCAGTCTCTGGTGATCTTCTGTGCTTCTGTGGTATTTGTTATAATGTTTCCTTTTAAATTTTGATTATGTTTATTTGAGTCATCTTCCTTCTTTAATTTTTGATTATATATTTTTGGGTCTTCTCTCTTTTTAGTCTAGCTAGTGTGTTACCAATTTTGTTTATTTTTCCAAAGAATTAGCTTTTAGTTTCTTGCTCCTTTGAATTTTTTGTCTCAATTTCATTTAGTTCTAATCTGATCTTTGTTTATTTTTGTCTGTCAGCTTTGGGTTTGTTCTTTTTTGCTAGTTCCTTGAGTGCAATATTAAGTCGTTAATTTGTGTGTGTGTGTGTGTGTGTTTAAAATTATTTAATGTGGACATTTAGTGCTGTAAACTTCCCTCTTAGCAATGCTTGTGTAGCATTCCAAAGGTTTTAGTATGTTTCCATTTTCACTTGTTTAAAAAATTTTAAAAATTTGCGACTTGATTTCATTTATAAGATAGAATCACATTGTTTCATTTTTACATATTTGTATAGTTTTATGAGTTCATTTTATGAGTTCATTTATTGACTTGAAGTTTTATTCAACTGTGGCTTGAGAAGATATTTGATATAATTTTGAGTTTTTAAAATTTATCGAGACTTGTTTTATGGCCTAACATATTATATATTTGGAAAATGTTCCATTTGCTGAGGAGAAGATTGTCTATTCTGTGGTTGTTGTGTAGAATATTCTGTAAAGGTCTGTTAGGTTCATTTGGTCTAAAGTCCAATTTAAATGTAGTGCTGCTTTGTTGATATTCTGTCAAGATGATCTGTCTAGTGATGTAAGTGGGGTGTTGAAGTCCTCCACTATTATTTTATTGTTATCTGTTTCCTTAGGTCTAGAAATATTTATTTTATGAATCTGAGTGCTCCTGTCTTGGGTACATTTATATTTAGAATTGTGGTATCCTCTTGTCGAATTGATCCTTTATCATTATATAAAGTCATTCTTTTTCTTTTTTTACTGCTTTTGATGTAAAACCTGTTTTATATAAGTATAGTTACTCCTGTTCATTGCCTGTTTCCATTTGCATGACATATTTTTTTTCACTCCTTTACCTCCAGTTTATGTGTCTTCACCAGCAAAATGAGTTTCTTGTAAGCAGGATATAGTTAGATCCAATCTGCCAACCTATATCTTTTAAGCAGAGCATTTAATCCATTTATGCTCAACTTTAATATTGATATGTGAGGTTTTGTTTTGTCATAATGTTGTTTTCTAGTTGCTTTGTAAATTATTTGGGGGGTATGTGTGTTTGTGTGTGTGTGTGTGTGTGTGTGTGTGTCTGTCTGTCTTTGTAGTTTGGTGGAGTTCTGTCATGTTGCCAGTTGATTTCTTTCTCTTCCTCCTTTGTGTAATTGCTTCATAAGACTTATGAGTTTTATATTTTCATGTGTATTTATAATGGAGAATATTATAATGTTATATAGAGTGATCTTTTGTTTCCGTGTTTAGAATTCCTTTGAGCATTTCTTTTAGAACTGGTCTACTGGTGATGAATTCCCTGAGCATTTGCTTCTCCGGGAAATATTTAATTTCTCCTTCATTTTTAACAGGTATAAAACTTATGGTTGACAGTTTTTGTCTTTAAGCACTCTTAAAATTGATTTCAATCTTTCTGGCTTGAAGTTTTCTCCTGAGAAGTCCACTGTTAGTCTGATGCGTGACTAGACACTTTCCTCTTGCTGATTTTAGCATTTTTTCCTTCATTTTGACTTTACATAGTCTGATGACTCCATGTCATGGTAAAGTTGGTCTGACAATATATATTTCTGGTCTTTGTTGGGCCAGATGTCTAAATATCTTGCTAGACTAAAGAAATTGTTTTGTCAATTATTTCCTTAAATAGGTTTTCTAAATATTTTGCTTTCTATTCTCCTCTTGGAATACTAATAATTTATGAGTTGGTTACTTTATGTAGTCTCATACTTCTAGAAGGCTTTATTCATTTTTTTAATTCTTAAAAAAAAATTTTGTGACTGAATTAATTTAAAAAACCTGTTTGAACTTCTGAGGTTCTTTCTTCTGCTTGATCTAGTCTATTGTTAAAACTTTCTTTCTTCCTTCCTTCCTTCCTTTTTTTTTTTCCTAGGCAGGGTCTCACTCTGTCACCCAGGCCCAGTGCAGTGTCATGAGTACAGCCCACTGCAGCCTTAACCTCCCAGGTACAAACCATTCTTCTGCCTCAGACTCTGAAATAGTTGAGACTACAGGCAGGCACCACTATGCTCAGCTAATTTTTGATTTTTTTGTAGAGATGCTGGCTTACTATGCTACCCAGACTGGAATTTCTGTTTAGTTAGAATCTATTGCTATAGAATTAATACATTTCTTTGGAAGTGTCATAACACCCTGCTTTCTCATTCTTTCAGTATTATCATACTGATTTCTTAGCATATGCGGAAACAGTCTCTTCCTGTTTTTCAATGTACTTTCACTGGAGTAAAACTTTTTCTTTTCTCTTGAGGATATGACTATAATGTATATTGAGTAGAGGCATTTGGCTTTGCTTTTGAGTGTGTTCAGTAGTGAAGACTTTATGATTTTCTTGGTTATAAATAGACTTAGTGTAGTGGCTTTCTCAAATGTCATTTGTAGTAGCAGTGTACTGAGTGAATAAGTGGGCTTACAGCCAGCTGGGTATCCAGGGTGGCATGGGCAGCACTGGTAGCAGAGGTTGCAAGAAGCTCATCTCCTTCTCCAGTGCTGTGCACTTGTGTCAGCAATTTTGCAACAAGCAATGTGGGTTGATTTCAAGGCCAGTAGGTGGCACTTGCAGGTGAGAGTGAGGTGCAGTGGGTGGTGGTAGAGTTTATGCTCGGCCTTTGTTAACCAGGAGAAGTACTCGGTGTCCCAGGTGCTGGGTTGGGCCATGGAATTCTCTGTGGTCTAGGTTCTATGGTCCGCCTCTAAGTTTGGTGGGGCAAAGTCAAGTGGGCCTGGGCTGGGCAAGACTGCACTCAGGTTCCTCATTGGTGGCTGTAAGTGCTGGCCCCAACAGGGCTCAGGTGGTATTCCTCCGGCCTCTGGAGAAATGCTCCAGCAAAGAGTGGAGCAACTGCTGCCATGCCAAAGATGCAGGATGGGGAAAGAGGGGTGGCTTCAGTGCCACAGCCCAGCATACCATAATGAGATCCACTTTATCCTCATGTTCTGGACCTGGCAGGGCTCTCTCCTGTGGCCTGACCTCATTAGCAAGTCAGGACAGTTAGTTATGTCACAAGCAGTTTGCTTTCAGTCTCTGAAACGGTCTTAAGCCATAAAACTTACTATCCAGGCCAAAACCATGCCTCTAAGGCAAATCTCCTCCTGTTCTAGTCCCATGGAGTGAGGGTACCCAATTCCAGGCCTCTGGCTTTGGCCCATATCACACTTATCTCTCAGTTCTGACGGAGGGAGTCCCTCTCTACACTCTAGATCAGTTTGCCAATTCCTGGCCCAAGTCTGTCCAAACCAGTGGCTGCAGCCCCTGCTAGCTGGAAAGTTCCTGCATAGCCCTCTATGAGCTAGAATCAGGAATGGCCTCCCAGTGCCCAGGTCTGGGAGCATGCATAGGACACTTCCAGTGCTATTTCTTCACGGTCTCCTGACTGCCTCTCAAGTCAGATCCACAGATTGGTGGGGTCAGGGAGCTCCCATGTGGTCAGGATTCCTGGCTTCCCAGTGGGAAAGTAAATTTTGGAGACACTCACTCCCCGTCCCATTCACTGGAAACTTACTCACCGTTTTCTGCCAAACCTCACCATACAGCTGCTGCTTGCTTTCTTTTTCCCAGTATGTGAAGTGTTCTTTTGCTTTTATATTGAGCTCCCATGTTCCTTCTAGATAAAAGTAAGCAGTGTGACTTTCTGTACACTTCCACTAATTCCAAGTGAGTGAGACATGCTAGGAAAGCCTCTATTCGGCCCTTTGGTAGTTATGATATTTAATATTATAGTTTCTTGATCTATTATATGCTTTACTGTCAATAACATTCTTCTTTATCCATTCAGATACTTTTAAAATTAATTTCTAATTTTTCCTAATAGACATTAATATTAATATTGCTATCCTATATTTCTTTTGGTTTATTTTTGAATCTTCTGACTCATAGTCAGAGGCATTATCAATTGTATCTGTCCTCATTTTTTGATTTATTTTTGTGCGGCATGTCTTTTCCCAGTCTTTCTGTATCTTTTTATTTTAAATACTTGTCTTCTTTTCTCAATTCAATCTAAGGCCCTGTTTTTATTTAAAAAATAGATTCCATTTCTGTTTATTTCTTTATCTGTTTTGTTAATCTTTGTTCTATTATCGTCAACATACTTATAATAACTATTTCAAGTTATTTCCTGCCTACTTCAACATCTAGATAGACTGTCTTTTCTCTCATTTATTAAGCTATTAAACTTATTTTCACAATTTTTGTTTGTCTCATAATCTTTGCCTGTTTCATATTTTTTTGTATGCTGGACTTCTGTATAAAATATCCTAGTGATTAGTATGGATGTTATTTTGTACTAGTGGGGATTTATACTTTTTTCTCTTAAGCAGACAAGAGGAAGCTCACATCAATATAATTAGTTATTGTGCTGGGTTGCCCTGAGTTTTAGCTTATTGTGATTCATTCTACCTTTGGTTTCTTGTAGGTAAACTAGTGGCAAGTTTTAGGCTTCTCTAATTACCAATCTGTCATGTCAGCCTATAAAGCTATCAGAAAACTCTCTGGTTCCTCTATTCCCTGGTACCACCTCTCTATGAGGCACCAATCAACCCTCAGTCTGTGCCTAGGCTCAGAAAATGCCCTTGGGGAAAGAACAGGTGGCAATCTCAGCTCATCCTAGGAAGGATTCTTTCGCCTTTGAAATTTTGGTTCATCTAATCATGTAATTCTACAGCTATAAATATGATTTTAAAATAGATATATATTTTCTAGCTGTTGCAGCATGAGGGATGGCTTGTTAAAATATAATGTATCCTTCCAGGAAACAGAAGCCATGTATCTGATTTATGATTAGTGATTTTAATTATTTATGTTTATTGTAACCACTGACTATTTCTGCCATTGTAGTATTTTCTATTTACCACATTATGTTCCTTTGTATTTTTCTCCTTTCCTTTTTTCAATTCACTATATCTAATTTTCTTCTCCTGCCTAAAAAATATATTTTATTTATTCTGTCTCTCTCTCTCTCTCCCTGCACCCCCCTGCCCCCCGACACACGGTAGTGTGCTCTCACCTCAATCCTGTCTATCTTTATTTTCATACCTGCCATATTGACATTATCACCAAGATTGGGCTTTAAGACAAGAAGCTAGTAGCTCCTCATGTTTTCAGGAAGCATCAATTAATCTCTTTAAGCCACTGTTTCTGTAACTGAACATTGGAAGTATTTATATATTTTATGTATGTATTAATTATACATATAATGTATTTATATATTATTTATATTTAAAGTACTAGAAATATAGAAATGAATAAAGAAACCAGGATTCCTGTAATCATAAAATATATCTAGGTGAGTTAAGTCTGAAATTAATTTCGGCCTTAATTACAAAAATTGTTTTATATATTTAGATGAAAAATATAATTAGTATTTCTTAGAGGCCATAGTCCAGGTCATGTTTTATGGATTAGACCCTTGCCCCTTCACCTTGATCTACCAGAGAATCAACTTTTCAACTCCTTTCCGAAGGTGCACCATGGCTGTTTGTAGCATGGAGCCTCTAGTTGATTGGACTAATTGGTGGGAGGAAAGCACTGTCTGGACCTTTTCTATATCATCTCCCTTATGAAGCAGATATTATTATCATCTGTTGCTATAGATGAGAAAAATATGTTTTCATTGACATTAGGGAACTTGCCCAAGGTCACAGCAAATATATACAAACCTAGAATCTGAAATCCCTGGCTTTTGTTGCTATATCTTAAAAGCAAAGGCTTCTTATGACTTGGAATGTGAATGGCTTTTGTTCCTCTTGACTTACCTTGTGATTTATGACTTTCTTTCTACCAACATTCAGTCTTCAAACTGCTTAGATTTCATAGAGGACAAGATAAAAAATGGTCACCACCTTTTCTTGCCCCATCTCCATCCTTCCAAGTCAATGATACCTTTAGGTATCTGTAAATGAAGCAATTCCTTAGTCCCTCCAAGTAACATTGGTGTGTTCCACCTCAGCATCCTATTCCAGATGGAGAGTCATGCTGGAATTTGAAACAGAGAGACTCAGAAAAAGGGCTTGTAGATAATTTTATAATTCTGACAGGCCTTCCATGTATTTCCTTCTGCTTTATCATTTCCCCCTAACAGAACTGATTTTAAGATTCAGCAACTGTTACTCCCACAGATACTCTTTAGATATCCCCAGGCTGGAATATCCTGTGAACTCCCCACCTCCTCCTGCTAAGGGGAATAGAAAGTAAAATTTTTGGAATTGATATTTCCGGTCCCCTCCTTAATTTATCCAGCTTATTCAGCTCAGGATGGCAAACTTTCATTCTCTTTCCAAAATCCAATTTAGTTGCTACCTGGAAGTCTTCCAGGGACAGAACTCTTTCTCTTGTTCTTTGTGTTTCAACTTTTTAATCCCACTTTTCTCTCCTCTATTGGCTGCTTGCTGCCACTTTCTGGTGTAGTTTCTCTAGGTCAACTTTCCTTATTGGTTAATTTAATAAACAGATTGTTGCATGGAGGGTCATAGGCTGTTCTCAAGAGCTTGGAAATAAGCAGGAACTCATTTGCAAGTTCATCATTTTCCTTTGGAAACAGCCACTGCTATTGTAACATGGGGCTTGTCTGTCTTGCTGAAAGTTCTATTACTCAGGGTTAATTACCACTGGCCCCACACTTTCCACTGTCACCAGAGCACCACTAAGAGCTCGGTCCAGCCTTTCAAAATCAAATTGGACTTTCTCCTCTATGAGTTATGCTACTGGTATGTTTAGTACTGCCTGAAAGCAGGGCCAAAGAGATAGGCTCCCTAGTCAGTTCTGAGCCAGAAGTGGACATGGCTTCAGGAGACCTAGAGTGAAATCTAAGCTTGCCTTTCTCTAAATATGTGGCCTTAATCAATTGACCTAACTTCCTTGAAGCTTGATTTTTTTTTTTCTGAAAAGAGAGAAATATATACCTTCCTCGCAGCTATGCCATATATTTAAAGAGGCAATGTCTGTGATAACATAGTTCTTAACACGCAGTTAGTGCTCAATAAATGTTTATTGGGTCCAGTCTAGTTGAAGTATCAGAATTATCTTGTGATCTATCTAGGAAGTTTGTCTCTTTGTTCAGCTCTGTGCAATTCAATTATCCTTTGATGAGCACCTAATATTGAGGTCTAAGTACTGCACACAATGTGGATGTATAAAGTTGAATAAGACCTGGTCTCTGGTTCCAAATTTATAGTCCTGTGAGAGAAGGACGGGAAATTTGAGGGAACTGACATAGGAAGGGTTTAATTCGATGTAGTGGCTTTGTAATGCGCCAAGTTAGCTAGGCTGAGTTACACTCCCTACAATTTCTTTCCCATTATATTTCCAGATAGAGTGGGCTGTGGAGAGATTGTTGCTGGCAGCAGCTATCCTGTAACTCCCACACATTGTCACTCATCTCTTAGGACCCGTCCTTAGTGCGAGTGATAGACTGGCCTGCCATTGCTCCACTTTCCCCAGGATCCTTCTTCAGCTTCTCTGACTCCTGGGTCAGTGTGTATGTTTAGCTCCTTGATGAGGGACCCTGGCTTCTGCAAGACACTCACCCCAATAAGGTGAGAGATTACAAAAACTGCTACAGGTTTTGCTCTGTCCTCAGCTCCTGCTCATGCTGTGGTTTCTGGTTTATTCTTGCTCTTCCCCACTTTGCATTATCTTTCCTCCCTCACTCTGTCTGCCCTGCAGTTTTCATGCTCCAGCATCAGAGTAAAGACAACAGCCTTACGGAGACTGCTTAGTGAGCTCCATGAGGTTCTGCTTCTCTGCGTGAACTCTGACGTAAGCAAACAGTTGGGGGAAGAGTTGTCAAAGGGGCACGGAAGACAAACAGGAACCTCCTGGCCAATTTTCTGCCCACAGAAAATTTCTGCCACAGAAAATTCTGTATCCCTACTCAATGAAGATTCTGAAGTAAGAAGATTTTAATAGGATTCCTCTAATATTTTACCACCTTGATTTCTAACTATTTACTTGTGGAATTCTTTCTGTAAATGAATTTTTCTGCAGGTGCTCAGTACAAAACGCCAGTTGTAGGGGGTTGAACTGTATCTTCCAAAAAGACATGTTTATGTTCTAACCTTTAGTACCTGTGAATGTGGCCTTATTTGGAAACAGGGTCCTTGCAGATATAATCAACTGAAGGTAGGGTCATTTTGGATTAGGGTAGGCCCTAAATTCAACAATTAATATATGCATAAGAGAAAAAAGGAGATTTGGACACAGACACAGAGACATACAGGATAAGAGGCCAGGTGAAGACAGAGACAGACAATGGAGGGATGAATCTGTAAGCCAAGGAAAGCCAAAGGTTGTCAGCAACCACCAGAAACTGGAAGAGAGGCCTGGAACAGATCATCCCTCAGAGCCTCCAGAAGCAACCTAGTTGACACCTTATTTCAAACATACAGCCTCCAGAACTGTGAGAGTAAATTTCTGTAGTTTTAAGCCAACCGGATATTGGTACTTTTTGTTATAGCAGGCCTAAGAAATTAAAACACAGGTCAAAGCTGAGCTGAATTGGGGTAGAGCCCTGCCAGCTCACTCTCCTCTTCTCCAAGTCCAGGCAGTTACTGAGATGCTGCTGGAAACTCTGGGGTTCCGCAGGAAAAATCCTCGTCAGAGTTTTCTGGTTCAGTAGTCCCTGAGGGCCCATCATGGTGGCAGAACCTTATAGCCCTGATCTTCCAATCCCTACAACATTCTGCAAGTTGAGTCTTTATTTCTATAGTGTGGGATGGTATCTGGGCAGCCACGTGTCTAGGGCAGGCCTGAGAATCCCAGAGTTAATCAACCCTCTGAGGACCCCAGCCCGGCTGCTCCCCAAGCCTGGTGAGCACCCTAAAGGTGTGATTATCTGATGGTTCTTGCACAACCAGCACCAGGGCCTTTTGCTTAATTAATCACAGAAACGCTGCTGCCTAACTTCAGACAACAAAATAATGAGCAGGCCTGTGAGAGGTTCAAAGACTGTCAGAAAAACAAGCACTCCCTGAGGAAAGGGCCCATTGGAACAGGGAGGTCAGAAAAATCACTGGGATCTACTAGAACTGCTGCTTGCATTTTTTTTACATGCCCCCTTTAATATAAATATAATGACAGTGTAAATGTGTGTATATAGGAGATTAACACATATACCATTTGGATTTTAGAACCAGAAAATGTTGAGTTTTGAGAAGGACCTTAGAGATCCCCTAGGTTAACCAGCTCTTTATATAGATGAAGAAAAATGGTGCCTGTGGAGGTTAAATGACTTGCACAGGGCCATGTGGCTGGAGCATGCCTGCGCCATCATAGTACCTGGATCCCTTGTGTCTGAGTCTATAAATGTGAGGATTGAGCAAACTGAAAATGGAGGTTCCTTAGAAGTTACAGAGAAAAACAAAAACAAAATCAGAGGATAGAGTTTAGATATGAGTTTACAGGAGTCACATGTCAGAGCACAGAGCATGTCAGAGGGTGGAGGTAGTGAAAAGGCATCAGCAAAGTCGGGGTGCAGGTCAGGTGAGAACTTGTAGAATAGTCAGAGGGTGGAGGTCAAATTAGTCCTCCCGAGAGTTTATGATTTTAGCATTAGACTTTGGGTGTTATAAGTTTAGATGAGACAAGATCTATTTTTAAGGAGCCTGGGACAGTTCAATAATTAAGAAGAATACACCATGAACACTAGAAAGAGCTGGATCAGTACTGGAGGTATAAATGCTAAGGAGGTACAGAGAGCCAAGGGGGGTTTCCAAGCTGCAGTTTAAAGGATTGGAGCCTGATAAGGTAGGAGTTGTTGGGGCATGTGAAATCTGGGACATGGATATATTGGGGACGAGGACCAATCTGAGCTAGTTGTGATGGAACAAAATATTGGGGAGTTAGACTGGGGAATTCAGATTGACTGGAGCAGAAGTGATGTGAAGGGAGGACCAAGTAGGTAGTGTCAATTGGGGAAGTTCTTACCAGGAGTTCAGACTCTAGGAGTTCAGAAGGAAGAAGTCAGCCGCAGAGCAGGACCACCATGCATCATTTTCAGGTTGTCTTGTGCACAGGTACTGTGTCCACGAGGCCATCATTCACATCATACCCATAATTTTGGTGAATGCCTGGGAAGCAGGAAACAGAGATATCAGACTTCTCTGCTGAATCCTGCAGCAGCATTGAGGAGCCCCTTCCTATGTAAACTCATTGGCTCTCAAAGCCATGAGCATGTTTACCAGCACTCACCTCTGTTCAAGGCTAGCCATTTTCTAGACATCCCTTGAGGTTCTCAGTCTTACTCATGTTGGAGGCCTGATCCGTTCCCCCAGCTTTGCCGAGTAGGGCTGCCTGGAGGGTTAAATGTGCACATGAACTACTATTTGTTTTTTCTAACTTGAGGAAGAATGCCTTTACCAATAATATTGTTGTGGATAGTTCTGCTTTTGGAGCAGTAGTCTGGCAGCCATACACAGGATGAGTTAGCAGTGGCAAGACTCAAGTTAGTGAGCTGAGTGGGATGGTGGTGGCAATTTCAGGAGGCTGCTGGTGAGGCCAAAGTGTCTGAGGTGCTAAGCTGTAAAGGGAATGCCATCTTAGAGGCAGAACCACAGACTTCCCACCAGGCAGGCAAGATTCTTTCGCCCAGACTCCCTGTGTGATCTTGGCTTCCATATCCCATTGCATGCTGTACCAACAGAATAACTCCTTGGATATACACCTCATCTCTGTGAGGTTTTAAGGTTTCAGGAAAAACAGCTTTTCAAAAAGGCATAGTGTCCAATCCACATACTATTTTAACTGTTAATCATAAAATATTCAGAAGAAGCATGATTGACCCCTTCAGAAATGTGTAGCATGTGAAGTCAAGATGCAAAGCAAGACCGATCTCTTCTACCCTGAAGAGGAACTGGAGGTTCTGGGTGGCAATCACTGGGCAGAGATGGTCACAGGCAGAGTCTGCATTTGGGGAGACAAGTGTTCCAGCAGCCGGGTGGTTGGTAGGCCAGTGGAAACCTTGTTGCAGCATGAGAAACAGTTGCTAGCAAACGTGTTTATAGGTAAGAAACCCATGCTCTTCCAGAAGCTGGCAAGACCAGACCGATCTACCTGAAGACAGCACCTATGCTGTGGGATGCACCACAAACATGGGAAGGACCAGGGATCAAATGGTTTAGGCTGAGGGCTGTTGGTCAATACTGCTGGGTCCTCCAAGTTTTGCCACTGGCCTGAAAGACCAGAAGAGATTTTTTCCTGACTCAGCCCCTAGTTAGCTGTATATCTTCCATTCTCTTTGGATTTCAGCTCCCACCAAAGAAGGGCCTGAAATGGCATAGGTGACAGCTTGAACAGCTGTGGTGTTTCATTTCTAAATATAAGGCAACCCCTAAATGCTACGAATGCTGTGATTTTTCTTAGGATGTCTGTATCTAAACAGTCTTTGTAAGTAGATTTTGTTTTGCATCTCTGTAACTCTTTGTTACTCCAAGTGCTGTGCTCTTGTGACCTAGATCCACCAGTTAGCAATGGAATTGGAGGGTCAGGCCCTTTGGGAGGTGGAATCACCTCATTTAAACTGTGTTGGTATGTGAATAACCTTCTGAAGTTCTCAACACCGGCTGCATATTAGAATCACCTGGAAATTGGAAAACACCATGATGGCTGGGTCCCAGCCCACTCTTGCTTTAACTGACCAGGCTGGGGCTCAGGATTTTTTGTTATATTTTGTGTTCCCAGACTTCTCAGGTGACTAGAATGTGCAGCCAAAGATCAAAGATGATGTCACAGATCACTGGATGACCAGTCATCACATCTGATATGTCCATTCCACTTCACTGGTGCCAGCCATTTATGCCCTCTTTTGAGTCACCTACCATGCTCAGTAGATAAGACTGGTGATCACCTGGCAATGTCTCCCATGCATCTAGGAAGGAAGATTGATGCCCTACAGAATTAGTGATTGCCATCTCTGAGTGGAGAAAGGGTCTGGGGAAGGGGTTTTATGTTTTGGATTAGATAAGGTAGTAAAATTATTGTAACATACCAACTGCAGGCCCTTTCACAAATTTATAGGGCCTTCTGTAGTCTCAATGCTAGATATTTTATACTCTTATAGCACAACATCATGACTCTTAGCACAGTGATGAAATTTTAAAATTTACTTGTGGGATTATTTGATTATATTATTGACTATAAGATCCACGAGTGGAATAATGCTTTGCTCACCATTGCATGTCCAGCACCTGGGGACTCAAGAAACAGATGCCAAATAAGTGAACCGAGGAAGCCATCAGGGCAGGCTCTGACTTATTGGCATTTGACGGTCCCTCGGAGGGTCAGCTGTGAATTGGGGACGGGCCTTGTGCTTCCTGTGTCTGAGGGCCTGTGGGGATGCAGCAGAGGGAAGCTGGGCCTCCACTGTCTTCTGGATTGTCCAGGCTCTGCTGAGAGCCTGTTGTAGTGGCCACTCTCCCAGATATACCAGAGATGGGGTAGAAGATGGAAAGAGGAGGCTATTGGCTGCATATCTGAGTTTGCACTGGTCTTGGAAAACCTTGATATCTACCAACTCTTTAAGGTAGACTTTTCTGAAGGCAAAATTGAGCTGAAGCAAAAACCCTAGGAAACACCTTGTCCCTGGGGCCTGCCTCCATACACTTCATCAGGAACCATCTTTGCCAGGAAAGAACAGTAGGGGCCACTGTGCCTCCCACTCCCAGGCCACAGGGTAGCCTTCAGAGGAAAGCCCTGGGTCATGAGGTTGCAGCACTGTGGGCGTGGGAAGAAAGAAAATGGTTTCCAGAGCAGATATCAATTACCAGACTCTCAGAAAGTTTTTAGCGCCTTCTTTCTCATTTCTACCCAGGAACTTGGGAGGAAGGAGCCTGGGTTTGCATGGTCAAAGTAATACATACAGAAGTGGTTCCACAACCCAAATGCCCATTGATGATAGACTGGACAGGGAAAATGTGGCACATATACACCATGGAATACTATGCAGCCATCAAAAATGATGAGTTCATGTCCTTTGTAGGGACATGGATGAACCTGGAAACCATCATTCTCAGCAAACTGACACAAGAACACAAAATCAAACACCACATGTTCTCACTCATAGGTAGATGTTGAACAATGAGAACACATGCACACAGGGAGGGGAGCACTACACACTGGGGTCTGTTGGGGGAAAATAGGGGAGGGACAGTGAGAGGTGGGGAGTTGGGGAGAGATAGCATGGGGAGAAATGCCAGATATAGGTGAAGGGGAGGAAGGCAGCAAATCACACTGCCATGTGTGTACATATGCAACAATATTGCATGTTCTTCACATATACCCCAAAACCTATAATGCAATTAAAAAAAAAGAAAAAAAGAAAACAGAGTGAAGGCTCTTTTCCAGGCCTTTCTATCAGAATCTGGTAGCCTCAGGTGTTCCTTGACTTATAGATGGCCATCTTCTCCCTGTGTATTTCACATTGTCATCTCTGTGTGTGTGTGTGTGTGTGTGTAAGTGTGTATGTCCAAATTTCCCCTTTTTATAAATCTACTAGTCATAAGAGATTAGCGTCCATTCTAATGACCTCATTTTAATTTCTCTACCTTGTAAAGACCCTATTTCTAAAAAGAGCCACATCTTGAGACCCTGGGGGTTATTGCTTTTGAGAGAATTAATTCAACACATAATATTCACATGCATATTTCCCACTGTTGGTATGTAGGTGTGTTTGTGTACCATATCCTATTCTGCGCTTCCATAACTTATTTTTTCGCCCACTCATATGTCTTGAGGAGCTTTCCAGTTAGTACATATAGCTTGAATTTATTCTTTTACATAGATGCATAATATTATAATAATATAGCCTAACATTACCATTAAGAAATTGGCCTATTGATGAAATTTAAAAATTTTTAATGTTATTTACTTTTACAATTAACAGCACAAAAAACTTCTTCATGGAGTAGAATTTTTAGATTATAGTCAATTCAAACTTTACATTTGAATGCCCATTATCAAACACCTCCAATCTGTTGGGCCTATGTTATTTCCACCAACTGTGTATGAGTGTATTATTTCCTGGTTTCTTTAGTAATACTTGAAATTAGACAATTAAAAATTTAAAAGTTGTTTCTCTTTTCAGGAAAAGAAGGTCTTGATTTTTAAATTTTATGTTTACCTATTGGGTTTTCATTTATTCAACTATAAATTAAAATTGGGATATTTTTATTTAGGAATAAAATTTATTTAAATGTGGAATAATTATCATGTTGGCTAATATATATTAAGTGCTCATTTTGTGCTAGATAAAGCATTAATTGAATATTCCTCATACTTTAATGCAAATTTAATAGATAACTCTTCTTGTACATAATTATTTTAAACAGAGGACTTGATATTAAATTATTAGATATTTAAGAATATAGGCTTGAGTTTAGACAGACAGATAGATGACAGAGTAGATATGTAGATAGATAAGTGATTCTTTATGCAAAATGAAGTAAAACCTATGTGGAAATTGTGGATCATCAAAAAAGTTACATTTGAGTGTTTCCCTTTCACTATTGCACATTTTATGGAATTGATGCTTTAACAAGTTTTGATGTATCCCCAAACATTTATTAAGCATGTATTGCTAAACATTTATTAAGCATGTATCGCTAAACATTTATTAAGTATGCTGCTATACAGATAATGTTATTATAGTGGAATACTCTTTGTCATGATATCAGTATCATTATATAGCTGAGTTCTGAGTCAACGTCAGCCCCCCTAACAACCCGGTCATAAGAAGTTCATCCTACTTTAGGTACATATGACAATGTATCTCTTCCTGTATCTTTCCTCATTCTGCCTTGATCTATAATTTTATGCACATATGTTTGTTCAGTAATTAGATTATAATATTCTAATCAATAGGCAGGTGCCATTGAATTTTAAAATGTATTAATTTAAACCTACTCTTGCATATAAGTTAGTATCTTCATGACCTTTCTTGGCCATTAACTTATTCTTCAAAGAAAAAAGATAAATGGGATTAACTTATTATTTTTATTTTATACATACAAAATTAAAAACGACTAATTTTTTCAAGGTTACAAAACTGACAAATGTCATAATAACCCAAATGTAGGTGTATTCTGACTCAAACTGTGACACTGTCCACCACAAAAAACTGCCTCTTTATTACAGTACTAGAGATTGTGTTCTTAGTGGTACTTACGTAATATTTTTATTACTAGTTGCATAGCAATTTTTGCTTAATGATAAGAAAATAATGCTATTGAATACAGTTATTATTTATGATATGGAAAAATTAGAATCTAAAAATTAGAATCACCAATATTCTTATCTTCATTTAGTTGCTTATACTCTATAGATCTGGGGTTTTTTTCATTGATAAAATACAGGAATTAGAACAGACGAGTTTGAACTGTGATCCATTCACCTGGGTGTCCTTAACAATTTTCAGAAGGGAATTCTATTGACAAAACAAAGAAAAATCAGACTATTGTGTTTCTTCTTTCACCTTATCCATTTGATTTCTTCTTCTTAGAGATTTTGCCAATAATGAGCAACTCCAATATTTTAATTAATCTTTACTCAAAAATTAAAGATGTATATGTAAAAATAAACATATCTTTAATGTAGCATGTGAGTTATTATCCTGATAATTATCTTAGTACCACTTACTTTTTAAAAAAAAGCAAATCCAGTGTCTGCAGATTGTTCACTTAATGGTTCCAGATAAGATTTTTTAAGATTACCAATGATAATATTTCAGTTGCAAATTTAGAAATTAATCATAAGTTACTCTCTCCTGTGGACATGAAATCATTTAATTTTAAATGAAATATTCTTTATCATTCACTTGTAGCAACTGTAGATAGCTCTTCAATCTCTTCAAACTCCTCAACCAGAAGAGTTTGATGTTTTGAGCATTTGATTTTTTAAGTATTTCTATAGTCCCCCAAAGCAGAGTGGTTTCTGAAATCCATATAGCATGACTTTAAATGTATTTAGAGACTTCAGTGAAGCTGCTCCTAGTGAGAGTGGTAAAAGACTATTCTATTTTATTAGAGTCTTGACTAAACAGAGCTTCCTCCAACAGAAGTCTGTATTTAGTTATAGTCAAAATATAAAGACGTTTCTGGTCGGAAAGTAAAAAGAAGAATTGCTGAGGAGAGGATGGTCAGTGAGCCAGGAACTACTGAAAATTAGGTGTTGCAGTATGTTTTCTGATATATTCCAAAATAACCTTCCATAATCATTCATTGATTCAGCAAGTACTTGATGATTGCCTACCACATGCCAGGCTTTGTTCTAAGCAATGAAATAAAGCAATCAACATAATAAATAAAGGTCTCTGTTATCCTGAAGCTTACATTCTAAAATTTCTGCTCTAAGTCTGTTCTACTCTAAGTCTAGTCTATTCTGCTATATTCAATAACTATTCTGCTATATTCAATAACTATTCTAATATATTCAATAACTGTAATTTACAACTTTCTAGTGAATCATGTTTTATTTATCTTTGATCCCATTACTAGACTTTGTTGTTACATCCCTTCATGCTAAATCCTCCTGTTGGCTACTTGAATAATCATATATCTCCTAGGATAGTTTCATTCCTTGAATTGTGACTGTCATAACCTTCCCTCTAAAATGATACTCCAGTGAAGACAAAATGCTAACTCTCTCCATGTGGACAAGGCTTTGGCCCTGCCCCCAAAATCTCTCATGCATTGGTCTGCTAATCTGTCTACCAAGAAAGTACTATAGGTTAAGTACAAGAGAGTGGAAGAAGGCAATGCAGTTCTTCATTCTTTAGTTAGACCTCAGTTTTTTACCCATAAAAGAGAATGATATCCTAGTAGCTACCTTGTAGAGTTGCTCTGTAGTGGGATATTAAGTAATATAATACCTGGAAAGCATGTAACTTAATGTTCAGTGTAGTGGTCCTCAAAGAGTACTTCAGGGCTACCTGCCTCAGAATACCCTGGGTGCTTGTAACAAACTAGATTCTTGGCTGCCACATGTTAAATTATAATCACTGGGAATATGAACGAAAATTGCATTTTTAGTAGGTTATCTAGGTGACTATTAGAAACCTAAAGTTTGAGAACTGCCTATAAACACTCAAAAATTCTAAAACCTAATAGTCATGCCTAGCTTAATGACAGGGTATGTTCTAAGAAATGTGTCTTTAAGCAATTTTGCCATTGTATGAACATCACAGAATGTATTTACACAAACCTTGATGGTATTGTCTACTACATACCTAGGCTGTTATATATGATGTAGCCTATTGTTCCTACACTACAAACTTGTACAGCATGTTACTATATTGCGTGCTTTAGGCAATTGTAACACAATGGTAAATACATGCATGTATAAACATATCTAAACATAGAAAAGTTACAGTAAAAATACTATAATATAATCTTATGAGACAACCATCATACATGTGGTTAACAGGAATGTCATGTGGTTCACGATTGTGTTAATATTAGTTATTTTTTCCCTTAGTATATAATTCTTTAAGAATAAAGTATTTTGATGTAAGTTATTCATCTATTTATTGTTGAAAATATTTTTAAACATTTACTAACTTAAATATACTTTTCTATTCATTGCAGATTCTAAGATGTTAAGATAGTTTTTATACTTTAATTTTGGATACTAAACATGAAAATTAATTTTAAAATACTACGTAAAAAATACAGAGGAATAGATAAAATATTATGAGATTTTAGAAGAAGAAAATATTTCTCTGGAGTGATAAGGGAAGACTTCATTAAAAAATTAGAATATCATTAGACATTGGTAGAAATTTGACAAAAGCATCGTGTTCCTTTTTTTAATTTCTTACTCCAGTATTTATTCATTAGGCAAGAATATCTATATTATCTGGAAGCCATGAGATCCCTGAAAAACTGGATTCAAGAGTGAGAAAAAAATGCCCATGAACCAAGTAATTTCATTTTATTTTGGCCTTTATAACTGTTCTTCAGAAGTTAAAGAGGAATGTTTAAGGGGAGTGCTGTGTTTGCTATGAGCTTCTCCACTGATATATTAGGCCTTGTAATTTGAGGTAGTAGCATGAAAATTAGGGTAGTTCTGTTAAGGGTCAAGTGAAGCAGAGCCAGGGTGCTTTTTTATTCATCTATCTTTTCTATAATGGTTGCATTAGTTCATTAAAAAGAAAACAGTTGTATTAGTTCATTAAACAGAAACTAATGCAACCCCCAAAATGAGCAATTTAGTTCTTCGTGAAACATGAAACCTGGCTGGCCCATTATTTCCAGTATTCCCAAAATGATTTTTTATTTTTGTGTAAATTGATCCTTTACTTTTTCCTTATTTATGATGGAAACATTGTAGCCCTATTGATGTAAGTGTGATAATTCAAAATGAGTAAGACATGCATTTTTTTTGTTATGTACATTGTGCAAAGAGGAATTAGATGCTTTTCAAAGCCGTATGTTAAGTTTTTCAATTTCTGTGAGTCTACACAAAGAATGTATGGGCAATTTATTTATCCTTAGTAAACTGTAATAAGATTATCTAATACAGTGACGTACTCAATACTTTGACAAGTAAGGGAATGAAAGTATGAGAACATGCTAGTGGTAAAAATATTAAATAATCGTTTATAATTTGTATATATTTTTAATCTCTATTTGGGCATATATACAATAAAGTGTTTAGGGATCTTTAGCAAAATAAATAAAAACTAAAACATACAAAGTATAAATATCTAACTTAGAAATAGATGAAAATTATTTAACTCTCAAATCTATTCCTGTCCAATTGTATTATGATCACCACTAAAAAATACTGGTTTATACTAATACATGCTTTATTTAAGAGAATAAAAGCAAAAAGTCTCTACAGAGAAATAGGCATGTGAATATAAAGAAATATAAGAATACCTATAGGTGTGACATACTACATTTACTATAGAATTTGCCTCTTGGAATGGGAGAGGGGGTAGGACTAGAAATGGAGTAAAACCTCAAATTTATCTATGATGTTTTCTCATCTTTATTTATAAACCAAAACAAATATGATTAACTGTTAATTCTGGCAGCAGATGATATATTAATACTCTTCTCAATTTTACGAACACCTTAAAAGCAATAAACACATATATGTATCAGTGTGCATGTGTATTACTTATTCTACATGTACCACTGAAAACAACCCACAAAACAATCTCATCCTTTATCACATCTGATAGATTTCCAATTTTAAGTTGTGCTGGAGTTGTACAAGCCTGGGAAATAGATTTGGGATAAGGATATAATAAATCCAAGTTTCAATGCCTGCTGCTGTCTTCGTTTATCCTGGTAGCATCATGGCAGCTTCTTGCATTCTCTACAACAGGTTTTTATTCTTACTTCAGCTGGACTTTCCTGATTGAACATCAAATGTGTGGATGCAGCAAAAATGAAAAAAGCCTTTGCATCTGTCTGCATTGAGTGAATCATGTATGTTCCTTGATTAGAGGACTAAGTTGAGTTGTTTCATTTGGGGTAATGTGATGGAAAACTGAGAAAGACTTGTCTGCAGAACAACTTGTAGAAATGGAGTAAAGAAGGAAGATTTAGGTATATGCAATAGAATGCCAAACACTTATAAAACAATGCTCTTGTCTTTACCCATGGGACCTCATAAGAAGTTATTTTCTGAGTTTTAGGTATTTATTTAAAGACTGCTCTAAAGCTGTTTATTTGAAGTGTAGGAGTTACACTTTGCAGTCATGGTTTCCAGTTTTTAAAAAAGACCCAGAATTATACCTGGTTAAAATTTGGTATCTTTAAGTGTTTCAGTTCACACATGAATGCTTTCCTCTCATAGTTTTATTGAAAATGGCCCTAAAAATATTTAGCCTTCAGAAGTAGTCCACCACACAGGTCACAGAAAGGGTGACAATGGAGTAGCGCGTCCTATTTTGTGGCTTAGGTGACTAACAGATTTCACAATAGGCATTTTAAAAGTCAGGTAGTACTCTTTCAATCCAGTGATAAGTGGGAGTGATTCTTTTTCCCTAGTCATCTGAAAGAAGTTAATTCAAAAACCGTGTGGCTCTAAAAAATAACACTAAGCCACTCGTGTTGTAAAGGACTTGATTGATCTGAAGGGAATTCAGACCTGCTCTAAATGAGCATTAATCTGAGTCTTTCCTGGGTGGGGTTTTTCTGAGAAACCCATTTCTGGAGATGTAGGAATAATTGTTTTAGACCCTAGCCAGTTTATGTGTAGGGAAAGTCCAAAGCTTTCACTAGAATTTCTGCTAATTCCTGGGGTTCTCATCCCCTGTCTAGCTCTAGTTTACTGTTTCTGTTATCCCTTATGTTTTCCTGGGTACACAACTTAGTCATTCAGTAGTTGATTATGATGTAAAGGAGTCTCAGGCTTCATTTGAGAAACTTCTGGTCTAAATAGCATTTAGTGTTCAGTCATCTTCCAAGGGCCCTGTCTCATGCATAGAATCTTCTGCCCTCCTGATTTGCAAAGTTTCAGGAGTACTCTTAGATCTGGTGGCCGGTTCATAGGAAACTCCACTGTGAAAGACAAACTTGGGTCAAGGTATGGTGATGATTCTGCTTCTACAACCTTGTGGCTTTGGGGTTCTATTCAGCTCTTGTTATCAGAAGTAGATATGAATTCTGATGAGGACTGGCCAGTCAGGGATATATGTGTGTATGTGTGTGTGTGTATACATGTATATATGTCTTAATGTATATATACATCATGTATATATTATGTACATTATGTAAATGTATTATGTATATAAATGTATATATATATTATGTATATTTGTGTGTGTGTGTGTGTGTGTGTGTGTGTGTATGCTTAATGGGGAAGAGTATTCCAAATCCATCCAACTTTGTCTTGGCTTAAAAGATTTTCAAAAAGAAATTTGAAATGCTTATTCATCAATAAAATGGTATAAAAAAGCTACCTGAAAACTAGGTGAATCAAATGGATAAGAATCTTGTATTGAGCATATATTTATACCAGGTACTGTGCTAAACACATAGATTACCTCATGTATCATTTCCATGACTCTATAAAGTCATTACTATTGCAATCACTATTTTACAGATAAGGAAACTAAGGTTTAGATAAATTGACTTAACCAACAGCACAGAACATCATTGGTGAACAATTTTCAGCTTTGAAGCCAGATCTTTCTGGTTTCAAGAGTGCTTTGTGCCTTAACTCTCTACTGCATTGTCTGATCAATTCTGTTCCTTCCATCCTCCACAATCACTCCATTTTGTTTAAAACTGTCCCACTATTAAAATGAAAAATAAGCAACACCAATGATGCATTAAGATTCTCTCCCTGATAGGACTTTCCACTGATTAAAAAGTCCTCTAGAAGAATTGGCCAGTGTCAAATGTCATGTACCCCATTAGTTTAATTCATGTATTTCTACATACTTGTAGTCATTTCTTCTAGATATTAGCAGCAGGACTATTCTTGCAGTTTCTAATATTAGAATTCTTGCAATGGCTGGGTAAGTGGAAGGAAGAGGGATTTGGTCTGTGGCTTAATTCCTACCCATTACGTAACTTTTTGTTGTCGTTTCGGTTTTGACTTACCAGGATCCGTTAATTTGTTATGGTTTACCCTCAACCTTCTTAGCAGTCTACATTTAAAGTCAAGAAGTTCACCTGTATCTAGAATTAGAGAATATTCCTGGTAAGCTTGGGTCAGTAATTTCTGTAAGTTGCTAAGAAGTATTTAAAATGCAGTTTTGTGAGCCTCCATCTTTAATAAAGATAATTTTGTGTGTAAAATAAATTCTTGTGTATTAGGCATCAATTATCTGGTTGTATGTGTTTTACCAAACATCACAATGTATCCTATTTAAAAATTCTGTTTCAATAGTTACAGGACAGAAAAGGACACTAACAGTGAATCTGGAATTTAGTAGTATTTTTAATTGAAAATTTTTTGAGATAATTATAAATTAATATGCAGTTATAAGAAATAATACAAAGACACCTTGTTCAATTTGTCACTTTCCTTCAATGATGTCATTTTGAAAAAATTATAGGATAAGATCAAAACCAGATACTGACGTTGATGCAATCCACCAATATTATTCAAAAATTTCCAGTTTTATTTGGATTCATTTATGTGAGTTTCTTTGTGTGTATTAAGTACTATAAATTTATTACCTCAGTAGATTTTTATATTCATCACAGTCAAGATACTGAACAGTTGCAACCCCACAAGGATTCTTGTTTCCCTATTGTGACCACACCCACCTCTCTCCTGCCCTCTTTCCCTTCATTTTTAACTAGGGGCAAGCCAAACGTTAACCCATCCACCATTTTGAAAATGTTGTCATTTCAAAAATGTTATATAAATGGAATCATACAGTGCATAACATTTTGGGATTAGCTACACACACACACACACACACACACACACACACACACACACACACACACAGGATCTTACTCCCGGGCTGGAGTGCAGTGGCTTACTGCCACCTCAGCTTGCTGGGCTCAAGGGATCCTCCCACCTCAGCCTCCTGAGTAGCTGAGACCACAGTTTCACACCACCACCACGCTCGCTAATTGTATTTATAGTACAAACGGGGTTTCACCATGTTGCCCAGGCTGGTCTCCAACCCCTGGGCTCAAGTGACCCTCCAGTCTGTGTTTCCCAGAGTGCTGAGATTAAGGCCTGAGCCATGGCACCAGACTTTTTTTGTTTTTACTCAACATAATTCACTGGCAATTCATCCAAATTGACATATGTATCAGTATGTTGTTACTTTTTGTTTGTTTGTTTGTTTTTTGGATACGGACTCTCACTCTGTCGCCCAGGCTGGAATACAATGGCCGGATCCGGATCTCAGCTCACTACAACCTACGCCTTCCTGGTTCAGGTGATTCTCCCAAGTAGCTGAAATTACAGGCATCCGCCACCATGCCCAGCTAATTATTTTATATTTTCAGTAAAGACAGGGTTTCACCATATTGGCCAGGCTGGTTTTGAGCTCCTGATCTCAAGTGATCCACCCACCTCAGCCTCCCAAAGTGCTAGGATTATAGGAGTTAGCCACCTGCCCAGCTTATTTTGTTACTTTGAAAAATAGCTCGTTCGTCTTTGTTGCTAAGTAGTATCCGACTGTATATACCTACTGTCAGTTTGTTTAACCATCCACCTGTTGCTTCAACATGTGGGCTGATTTCAGTTTGGGGATATTACAAATAAAGCTGCTATGAATATTCACTTACAGGTTTTTGTGTGAACATAAATTATTATTCTTCTGGAATAAATATCCAAGAGTGCAAGTGCAAGTGCAAGGTTGTATGGCAATTTCATGTTTAGTTGTATAACATGCTGCCAAAGGAGCTGTATCATTTTGTACCCCTTCAACAATGTATAATTGATCCAGTTTCTCTACATTCTCTCCATTCTTTGGTATTGTCACCATTTTTAAGTTTAGCGATTCTGAAAGATATATAGCGATAGCTCAGTGTGGCTTTAATTTACATATCTCTGATAGATAATGATGTTGAACATCTTTTGATGTGCTTATTTGCCATCTGTATTTCCTTTTTGGTGAAATGAATGTTCATGTCTTTTGCAGTTTCTAATTAGATTGTTTCTCAGTGTTATATTTTGAAGTTTTTTTCACTAGTCCTTTGTTAGATATGTGGTTTGCAAATATTGTCTCCACATTTCTAGCATATCTTTTCATTCTTTTCACATGGGCTTTAACAGAGCAGAAGTTGTATTTTTTTTTAATTTCAATAAGGTCTAATAAATATTTTAATGAACTTTGCAATTGTTTTCAAGTCTAAGAATTCTTCACCCAAAGATTTTCTCCTAAAAGTGTTTTTATGTTTATATATATATATTTATGATCTATTCTGGGTTTATGTTTGTAAAAAGTGTAGTTTACATCAAGATTTTTTTTTCCCAGTTCCGTCAGCACCATTTACTAAAAGGTTATTCTTCCTCCACTGAATTGCTTTTGCCCTATTGTCAAAAATCAATTCAACATGTTTGTGTGGAATCTAATTTAGGATTTTCTATTATTCTGTTCTGTTGTCTATCCCTTCACCCATCACCCTCAGTCTAAGTTACTCTAGCTATATAGCAAGCTTTAATATTAAGTAAAGTGATTCCTCTCATGTTATTTTAAAAATTATTTTGTATGTAAAACTAAAATTTTATATATGTATAGTGTACATCATGTTTTGAAATATATATACATTGTATATATATTTTATGCTAATTAACATATGTATTACCTCACATATTTTCTGGTGAGACCTTAAAATCTACTCTTTTAGCAATTTTGAAAATATAATACATAGTTATTAACCATAGTCTTGATATCTCTTTTATGTACTGATTTCATTTCCTTTGGATACTTACCCTGTAGTGAGATTACTGGATCATATGGTTGTTCTATTTTTAGTTATTTGAGAAATCTTTGTATTTTTTTTTTATAATTAGATTGTTTCCCTATGTTATATTTTGAGGGGCTTTTTTTTTTTATTAGTCCTTTGTTAGATATGTCATTTGCAAATATTGTTTCCAAATTTTGAGCTTGTCTTTTTATTCTTTTCGCATGGGCTTTAACAGAAGTTTTTGTTTGTGTTTTTAATTTCAATAAAATCTACTTAATTTTTAAATGAATTTTGCAATTGTTGTCAAGTCTAAGAATTTTTTGCCCAAAGATTTTCTCCTAAAAGTGTTTTTATGTTTTATATTTTACATATATATTCATGATCTATTCTGGGTTAATGTTTGTAAAAGTGTACTGTTTCTTTTTATAATGGCTGTCAAATTTACATTTCCTCCAACAGCATGGAAGGGTTTCCTTTTCTTCACATCCTCACCAACACTTAGCTTTTTTCTTTTTAATCATAGACATTCTATCAGGTTTGAAGTGATATCTCATTATGGTTTTAATTTGCATTTGTCTGAGGATTAGAGATGTTGAATGTTTTATATACCTGTTGGCAATTTGTATGTCTTCTTTTGAATGTGTATTCAGGTGATATGCCTATTTTGTTAATTTTTATGTATATATAATATTTGTACATATTTGTGGGGTACATATGATATTTTGAATTGTTTGAGTTCCTCATATATTTTGGATATTTACCCCTTATCAGATGTATGGTTTGCAAATATTTCCTCCCAGACCATAGGTTCTCTCTTCACTCTGTTGATTCTTTTCTGAGCTATGCAGAAGCTTTTTAGTTTGATGTAATTCTGTCTATTTTCAGTTTTGTACCAGTACTTTTGGAGTCGTGTTCAGAATATCATTACTAGTCCTATGTCAAAGAAAAACTTCTCCTGTTTCCTTCTAGTAGTTTTAGAGTTTCAGGTCTTAAATTTAAGTCTTTAATGCATTTGAGTTGATCTTTAACCAGGTGTCCCACATTATTATTTTTGAAAATTATTTTAGCTATTTTGGGGTTATGCCTTTGCGTATAAACTTTAGATTTTTCTCATATCAACAAAAACCATGGTGTGATTTTAATAGGAATTTTGGGAGAATGAATATCTTTAATATGTTGAGTCTTCCAATATGTTAGCAGAGTATGTCTCTCTCTTTAAATCAAAGAATGATTTAAGTACAGAGATACTCTGTTCATGTATTGGAAGATCAGCATTTTGATCAGCATGTACTTATTTAATCAGCATTGTGAAGCTTTCAGGATACATTTTTAAAGTATATACCTAAGACTCTCATTTTATTTGAAGTGATTGAAAATTGTAGTTTTAAGTTTTAGTTTCAGTGAGTATATTGTTAATATATGAAAATGTGATTGATTTTTACATTTCAATTTTGTACCCTTGAACTTGCTGAACTAATGTACCCATTCTTGGAGTTTTTATGTATATTCATTGGGATGTTCTATGTAGATAATATGTCACCTGTAAGTGGAGACAGTTTTATTTCTTCCTGTCTAATCTCTATGACTTTTATTTCTTTTGCTTGCCTTATTATCACAGCTAGAATTTCCAGCACTATAATGAATAAGAGTAATGAGAACAGATACCTTTGACTTGTCTCCATTATCAGGGAGATAACATTCAGTCTTTCATTACTAAGTTTGTATGCTAGTTTTAGGTTTACATATCTGTGTTTAAGCAAGTCAAGATATTTCCCCTCTATTCCTAATTCCCCTGTATTCCTAATTGGTTGAGAGTTTTTATCCAATGACCATTAGATTTCATCGAAGGCTTTATCTGCATTCATTGATATGATCATATTTTCTTTTTTTAGCTTCTTGATATGATAGATTACATTAATTAATTCCTGAATGTTAACTAGCCTTACATATCTGAAATGAATTCCATTTGGTAATAGTATACACATATTTATATAAATTGTTGAATTTGGTTTAATATTTTTTTCTTGATCTGGTATTACTGACCTCATAAAATGAATTCTGAAGTACTCTCTTCTGTTTTCTCAAAAGTGTTAATTCTTTAAATGCTTACTAAAATTCTGAAGTGAAACTATGAGCCTGAAGATTTCTTTTTAGAAAGTTCTAAAATTATGAATTCAATTTTTTGATGGTTGTAAGGGTTTTCAGATTGTTTCATTTTGGTAGAGTTTGGTAGTTTGAAGAATTGTTTCATTTCTTCTAAGTTGCTGAATTTATAAACCTAACATTGCTCATAGCACTTCCTAACTATCTGCTTAATGCATACAGCATCTATAATGATATTGCCTCTTATTTTTGTCAGTGTTGTGAAAAGTATGTCAATTTTATTGACTTTTTTTTAAACAAAGCTGTGTTTTATTGATTTTTCCTATTTTCCTATTTTAACTTCATTGATTTCTGCTCTGATCTTTACTATTTCCTTCTTTCTGCTTGCTTTGGATTTAGTTTGCTAGTTTTTGTTCCTAGGAATTTTGCTATTGACTTAGACTTTTCTTCATTTCTGTAAATTGTAGGCATTTGATGCTATAAACTTCTCTCATCAGTGCTTTAGCTGCTTGTTTTCATTTATATTACTTCCTTTGAAACTTTCTCTTTGATTCATGGATTATTTAGAGGTGTATTGTTTATTTTTACATATTTAGAGATTTTTCTTTGTTCTTCTGGTTTCGAATTCTAATTTGATTACATTGTGTTAAAATAACATATCTTGTATGATTTTAATTTTTTTTAGATTTGTTAAGTTTGTTCTATAACCCATAGTATGATCTCTCTTGTGAATGTTTTATGGGAACATGAGGAAAAGCATATTCTTCTGTTATTGGATAGAGTATTTTTTCTCTCTCTCTCTCTCCTTCTCTCTCCTCCCCCCCAACAACCCTCATATATGTATACACATGCAAAATTATATACAGTCATGTGCCGCATGACAATATCTGAGTCAACAATTGACCTCTTATACCATGATAGTCCCATAAGATTATAATGGAGCTGAATAATTCCTTTTGCCTTAGTGATGTTGTAGCTGTCATGATGTCATAGCCTAATACAGAGTCACATGTTTGTGGTGATGCTGGTCTAAACAGACTTACTGTGCTGATAATCATATTAATGTCTAGCACACACAATCATGCGCAGTACTTGATAATGGTAATAACCAATTATGCTACTAGTTTTTGTATTTACTATAAATATATGCCTTTTATCATTATTTTAGAGTGTACTCCTACTTATTTTCTAAAAAGTTAACTGTAAAACAGCCTCAGTCTGGTCCTTCAGGATGTTTTCCAAAGGAAGGCATCATTCTCATAGGAGATGCCAGTTCTATGTGTGTTACTGCCCCCAAAGGCCTTCGGGTGGAACAAGACATGGAGGTGGAAGACAGTAATATTGACGATTCTGACCCTGTGTAGGCCTAGGCTCATGTGTGTGTTTTGTCTTCATTTTAAACAAAATATGTTTTAAAAGAATAAAGAAATGAAAACATTTAAAATAGTAAAAAGCTTATAGAATAAGGATATAAAGGAATAAAATATTTTTATACAGCTGTATAATATATTTGTGTTTCAAGCTAAGTATTATTACAAAAGAGTAAAAAAATTTTAAATTTAAACATTTGCAAATTTAAAACGAAGATTAATTTATTATTGAAGAAAGAAATATATTTGTATAAGTTTAGTGTACTGTAACGTTGTTTATTGTCTACAGTAGTATAGAGTAATGCCCTAGGCCGTCACATTCATCACCACAAGCTCAATATGTCACTTGGAGCAATTTCTAGTTCTGCAAGGCTCAAGTAAGTGTCTTCTAAAGGTATACCATTTTTTATCTTTTCTACTATATTTTTACTGTACCTTTTCTATATTTAGATACACAAATGCTTACCACGATGTTACAATGCCTACAGTATTCAGTACATCAACATGTTTTACAGGTTTATAGCCTAGGATCAATAAGCTATATCATATAGCATCAACATAAGTGTGTAGTACGCTATACCATCTAGGTTTGTGGAAATACAGTTTATGATTTTCACACAACAATATTGTCTAATGGTGCATTTGTCAGAACATATCCCCAAAGTTAATGAACACATGACTGCATATAATTCTCTAGGTTGTTAATTGTATTGTTTGCACCTTCTCTAGCTTTCATATCCTTGCTGATTTTCTGGCTAACAAATAGTCTGGTTGCTGAGATGAGAAATATTGAAAGGGGAAAGGTTCCCTTGTCCCCCTCACGGTGTGCAATGGGTGTGTGTGACTTGCTTCTTCAGTGCCCTGCTACTGAAACCTCTAGGGGAGCATACAGATGGGCAGGCTGTGGGGTTCTGACCCCATGGCAGTGTCATGGGGTGAATGTTTACAGGTGAAGCCCCAGTGGTTGTGTGTTACAGGGTGCTCTTTCAGTTTGCTGTCTATAGGCAGGTTGTGTTAACGAGCTCAATTAGACTACCTTCCTTATCACAACGACAGAGGGATTTCTATATTCCAGGGTTTCTTGTTTGGTGTACTGGAAGAATCAGATCACGTGTGGGCTTGAAGAATGAGTGCTAGGGAAATAGTTCTTAGCAGATGGAGGGGACAGAAGGGGAGGTTTTCCCCTGGAGTAGGGCTGCTTGGCTGCCTGAGTCTTCTCCTACGGCTCCAAGCAAACTCTGTATCCTTCTGTGGGCCAGCCTGCCAGTACCTGATGGTATGCTATTCTGTCGGCATGCTTTCCATGATCAGCCACATGTGTCTTCCTCCACGAATGTGTTCCTCATGATGTCCAGCTGCTTGTTTCTCTGCCTTGCTAGGATCTTGGGTTTTTATAGGCCCAGGATGGCGGTGTGGTGGGCCAGGGTAGTCTTGAAAAATGCAACATTTGGACATGAAGGCAGAAGTGCCTGTCCTTATGTAGGTCCATAGGGGTAGAGTCCTAGCCAGGGACCAAGCCCTCCTTTACCCAGCACTTCCCTTCCCTCCTTCCATATCATTTAAAGGGAACATGCTCTTCCCATCCCAGCAATCCTGTATCAGTATTGAAGATAGTGTTGGGAAAACTGGCTTGCCATATGCCGAAAGCTGAAACTGGATTCCTTCCTTACACCTTATACAAAAATTAACTCAAAAAGGATTAAAGACTTAAATGTAAGACCTAAAAATCATAAAAATCCTAGAAGAAAACCTAGGCAATACCATTCAGGACATAGGCATGGGCAAAGACTTCATGACTAAAACACTAAAAGCAATGGCAACAAAAGTCAAAATTGAAAAATGTGATCTAATTAAGCTAAAGAGCTTCGACATGGCAAAAGAAACTATTATCAGAGTGAACAGGCAATCTATAGAATAGGAGAACATTTTTTTCATTGTATCCATCTGACAAAGGGCTAACATCCAGAATCTACAAAGAACTTAAATTTACAAGAAAATAATAACCCCACCAAAAAGTGGGGGAAGGATATGAACAGACACTTCTCAAAAGAAGACATTTATGCTGCCAACAAACATATGAAAAAAAGCTCATCATCACTGGTCATTGGAGAAATGCAAATCAAAACCACGTTGAGATACCATATCATGCCAATTAGAATGGCAAGCAGTAAAAAAGTCAGCAAACCATAAATTCTGGAGAGAATGTGGAGAAACAGGAACACTTTTACACTGTTGGTGGAAGTGTAAATTAATTCAACCATTGTGGAAGACAGTGTGGCGATTCCTCAAGGATCTAGAACTAGAAATACCATTTGACCCAGTAATCCATGTATATACCCAAAGGATTATAAATCATTCTACTATAAAGACACATGCACATGTATGTTTATTGTGGCACTGTTCACAATAGCAAAGACTTGAAACCAACCCAAATACCCATCAAGGATAGACTGGATAAAGAAAATGTTGCACATATACACCATGGAATACTATGCAGCCATTAAAAAGGATGAATTCATGTCCTTTGCAGGGATGTGGATGAAGCTGGAAACCATCATTCTCAGTAAACTTACACAAGAACATAAAACCAAACACAGCATGTTCTCACTCATAAGTGGGAGTTGAACAATGAGAACACATGGACACAGGGAGGAGAACATCACACACCAGGGCCTCTCAGTGGGTAGAAGGCTAGGGTAGGGATAGAATTAGAAGAAATACCTAATGTAGATATGGATTGATGAGTGCAGCAAACCACCATGGCATGAGTATTCCTATGTAACAAACCTGCACATTCTGTACTTGTACCCCAGAACTTAAAGTATAATTAAAATAAAAAAGGAAGTTTCCACGTGTAGTTATAAACTTACGTATTTCTCTTTTCAGCTGTATCAGTTTCTATTATGTACTTTAAGGCTCTGTTGTTTGATGCATACACATTTAAGATAATTAAGTCTTCCTAGTAGAAAAATGCTTTAATTGTTATGCAGTGACCCTCTTTGAATCTAGTAATTATTTTTTCTCTAAAGTCTACTTCACTGGATATTAATTAACCATTCCTACTTTTTAAAATTAAAGTTTTCATGTTATATCTTTTTCCATCTTTTTACTTTCACCTACCTATGTTGCTCAATTTGAAATTAGTTTCTTGTAAGTAGCATATAGTTAATTTTTATTTATCCACACTACCAATCCTCATTTTTTATTTTTGTGTTTATACTTAACGTAACATTTTGTATTTATACTAATGATATGTTAGCACTTAAATCTACCACCTTATTGCTAGTTTTCCATTTGTTTTTGTTTGCTTCTTCTTTCCTGGTACTAATTCCACTGTTCCTCTTCTCTTGCCTTCCTATGGCTACTTGAAAATTTTTAAGGATATAATCTCAATTTATTTATAGTGTCTTTGAGTTGATCTCTTTGCATAACTTTTTAGTGGCTGCTCTGGGTGTTGCAATATACATATGTGATTTAAAACAGTCTACTTGTATTTTACTATTTCCAGTGAAGTGTGGAAACTTCTCTTTTCACTTAGGTTCCTTTTCCTACTCCACTTTTAATATTGTTGTCTTCAGACACATATAGTGTTATAATTTTTGTTTCCTTGATCAAGTATAATTTATAAATTCATGAGAAAAATCCGTATAGTATATGTACCTGCATTATGACTTCTTTTGTTGTTACTTCTTCCTTTTTGATGTTCTAGTTTTCTTTCTTTTATTATTTTCTTTCTGTTTAAAGAAACTACTTTAGCCAATCTTTAACCCCTTTTGTGTTTGCCCCAAGAATAGTTGTCAGTGGCACTTGGATCTGCATTATTTACCCCAAGATAACTTTGCCGTAAAATACCTTAATTTTATTATTTTTGTATCACTCTAGTATATTGACTTTGAGAACAAAAGACATCCATTTACAGCATCCTGTTTTTAGTAGTGGTATTTCCACTGACAAAATGTAGTAATTCTTGATTGCTGAAAGTGTCAAATCCTAGAAAATGTAGCATACCTCTTGTGATGTTAACATTGTTCTTGAGCAGTTGTTGGCTGAAGATTTATTTGATGAACTCAATTGTTTTTAGAAGTGGATAATTCTAATGATTCAGACAATTCTGATGTTAATTCTGTTTGGAAATAATTCCAAGGACAGTTTATATATTTTATTTTCACCTTGAAAATCAGTCAGATTTGCTTCAGCATCAAAGAGTATGTTTATGTAAAATTAAATAAGTGCTGGCAGTAAGCTGCACTTTTCTAAACAGGAAAAGGGTTATGGGTAGGTCTGCTGGCAACAGATTATTTTAGTTTTCCTTCATCTAAGATTGTTTTTATTTGCCCTTCTTTCCTTAGAAATAGTTTAATTGGATATAAAATTTGTGGTTGGTAGTATTTTTTGTTTCTCTCTCTCTCTCTCTCTCTCTCTCTCTCTCTCTCTCTCTCTCTCTCTCTCTCTGTGTGTGTGTGTGTGTGTGTGTGTGTGTGTGTATGTATCCCACTTGAACATTTTCTTTTGTTTTTTACTATCGTTTGAATTGGCTTCTCCGTCCCACAATGTGTTATTTTTCTCTGGCTGATTTAGGGTTTTTCTTTGTCTTTAATTTTCAAATGTTTAGCATATGTTTCTTGAATGGATTCTTTGAGTTTATACTATTTGGGATTCACCCAGTTTCTTGGATCTGAAGGTTTTTGTCTTTCATCAAGTTTGGAGAATTTTCACACATTATTTTTTAAACTACTTATTCAGTCTCACTTCCTTTTCTGTCTGAGACTCTGATGGTATGAAAGTTTGATCATTTGCTGTTTCACAAGTTTCTGAGGCTCTATTTTTCTCACAGTTTATTTTCTCTCCATTGTTCAGTTTTGAATGAATTCTCTTATTCACACTTCATATTTTCTAATTCTATTCTCTTTTATCTCCACTCCATCATTATGTCCATCCAGAGATTTTTAATATTTCTGTTATTGTATTTTTTTAGTTTAATACTTTCCACTAATTTTTTTGTACAACTTGTTTGCTGATTTTTAAATTTCATTTGTTTCAAGAGATTTGTAGTTAATTCTTGAAGCATTTTTATGTTGCTGCTTTGAAATCCTCATTAGATAATTTGAACAACTGATTCACATCAGTATTGACACCAATTGATTATCTTTTCATTTAAGGTGTGAAATTTTATATTCTTGGTGCATGTGATTCCTGACTGTATCCTTGACATTTTTTCTATTATGTTAGCAAACTCTGGTTCCTTTAATTTTAGCTGAAAGTTAGCCTGTTTAGGTCTTGCACGTGTGTCGTGACCTACTTTTGTGGACTGTGCTTCAAATTTCAGAATCTTTATGATATTATTGTGGTCTACCTGGTTTATCTAGTGCCACTGAGTTTTCTGCTCATTCTTGCTATTGGTGCCTGAGGGAATATAAGGTGCTTCCACAGGCTAGGCTTCCAAGTATCACTAGGAAGATGCAGGTATGGTGGGATCCTTCTGCCAGTGCTTCCCCCTAACTCTCAACTTCTACCCTGATATCTCTGGGTGGATAAGGAGATCCTCAGACCACAGGGAAAAATAAGTTTTCTAGACTGAGTCATTTTCTGTGATTGTGTCTCTCTTTTCTCTTCAGTCTATCTGTTCCTAACAAGACTTTTCATTCCATCTTTAGAACTTTGTATCTGCAGACTATCATATATATTGCATCTAGTTACCTTGAAAAGTATAGAACTTTTGCTCTTTTGTGCAAGAGTGCTATCGGCCTTTAAGTTACCTAGCACAAAATAGGATGCTTTGGAGAAACAAAAGAACATTCTGAAATTATCATAAAACTAATGTTGAAAGATGAGTTGACTTGGATAAAAATAGAATTCCAAAAAAAATCCATTTATTTGTAATTATATAACATTCAAATATTCTTTATTTAATCAAATGCATTGGACTTGTTTTTATCTCACCTGTGTGTATGTGGCAGGGGGATGGTGTTGGTGTTAGGTGGGGAAAACAAGAGGAAAGTCACTATAACTACAACAGCAGAGGATATTTTCATAGAGAAAGGATTTTTTTTAAATGTAGGAACCTAGTGGCTCAGATTAATAATACATTTCTTTTAAATATTAATATATTGATTTCAAACATTAAAACAGAGTCTCAAGGCTGACCTATTGTCCTACAAATCAAGGTCCTGAACAAAACAGAATGTACTCAGTTTGAAATAGAAAAATAAATATTAAATAAGAGATCCAGTTTAATAATTTTATTTGCATTT
Source organism: Cheracebus regulus (assembly GCA_963574635.1). Lineage (NCBI taxonomy): Eukaryota > Metazoa > Chordata > Mammalia > Primates > Pitheciidae > Cheracebus > Cheracebus regulus. The sequence goes on from CAUYQU010105079.1 coordinate 40,698, forward strand.
TTTATGATTTGCAAGTATTTTCATGCACACAGTCATACTTGGTTATGTTAAATAATCATAGGAGACAATGATTTTTATAGTTAAAAAATTATAATTCAAAGAGATTTAGATGGCTTATGCAATATTTCTAAGCCAGTAAATGGCAATAGTAGGTATTTACACTTAAGTCATATTTTAGGCTTGTGGGAAGTGATGGGGTCCTGTTTCTTACAGATTTTTTTTTTTTTTTGGTCAAAATAGATGACTTATGCCCCTTTTGGACAGAGCTAGAAGGTCATGATGTGAGTAATGCCACAGATCTTTTCCAGCTTCTCTTAGTTTCCGCATTTAACTTCTTTAGGAATTCACTAAAAGGCTGAGAGTTTGCTTGACTTTATTTTTTATATCTCAAATCACAAATAAAGCAGGACAGTCTTAAGAGAGGACATTAAAGTGATGGTACTTACTTTTATTTGCTTATTTTTATTTTCTGATGGAACAAATAGTTTCCTTGATAGGCAAACAACTTTCTGAGGGTCAGCATAATTGCAGTCAGCATTTAGTCCCTTTCCTAATTGGAAGCTAACTCTGCTGTGAGCCTTGCATAAGATGCCTGGTTCATTGAGCAAAACTCACATGGTGTCACTTTGAAGATAAAGTCATGTCTCCCAGGATGCATTGTCAACAAGCCTGATGAGATAGAGTGTTGGCACTTTGGCTCTTTCTTTAGCTGTTCTTTGACTTTCCAGTCCTTTGGGTTATTCTTTACTAATCTGAAGAAATCACAGCTTCTGGCTGTTCTGTGCTGTTTGAACAGTTAAACAAGTCTGACCGTCAGATTGCCAATTCTGAAGGAGTCTACAAAGTGAGTGAAATGACCTTGGGCATCATTTTTAATACCCATTGATCATCTCTAGATTTAAACCTGAAGGTTATAGACTGAGTTGCAGATTTAAATATGGAATTTTTTTTCTCCTTTTCTTCTTTTGGGAGGGCTGATAGGTGAAGTTGAAATTTGTAAGACTTTCTTCTTCTTAATTTTGGAACTAGGGAATGAGTATTACTCATTGAAGTAAAGAATAATCTCTTTAATAGAGTGCGACCTCATGACAACACCCCACAGTGATGTATGTAGTATTTAGTCCTATGTACATTCATGCTGTGGGTTATAACATGGTTTTCCTAAACACAGTGACACCATCTGTTTATTTTATTCTAGAAATAAAGACCTACTTTGAGTGTGTGGTTTTTTTTTTTCTATCAATGCCAGTATTATAGTCAGTTTCTTTCATCAGAAAGTGTTTAAGATAGTATCACTTAATCTTGACTAGTGTTTGTATTTATTTTCTTTTTTGAAGGTCAGTACAATATAAAGGGCTTTGGAAATTTAGAACATTCTAAGATCAACTTGTCTTTTCTAAAAATTGATGCTGTAAATAAGAAACATGTAGATACTTTGTTTTTCATTTCTAAATATTTTTCTGTTTTTCTTCTTTAATGTTTAAATTGTACAGAGTAAACACTATGGAAGTTTTGACTTACTGAATGCAGATGGATGTCCACTATTCTTATTAGTACTGATTGCTGATGTAGATTATTGTGGGGGCTGAGAGATTTCTAATATAGCATGTTATTTATTAGCAATTCCAGAATAAGAACTCAACAGAAAATCATTCTGACTAGTGTTTGTTTGAGGTTCTGACTCTATAATGCATGTGATACTTTAAATTCCTAAATACTCTAAACATTTCTGCTTTATGAATTAACCATTTTTCATATAACCTATTTCACATATTATTAACGTACCCTTCCTATGAGTACTATTGTTGAAGTACAATAGACAATACAAAATTATATCCTTTAAGCAAGATGGATGCTGTAAATGTATGTGTGGGCATTTTTATTTCTGGTTATTTCTTAGATATTATCTATAATATCATCTTTTACAAACAATTTAATTTTAAGATGACACAATATGCTTCTATATAGGCATGATTATATATAAAGATAGCATTTTACCTACAAAAAGCAGAAAAAATTAATCTCTCAAATATGTTAATTGTCTCTTTCAAAATAGGAAGTTTTGATACTATTTTAAAATATTTATATTATCTGACTGCTGTCTTTTGTCAATATAACTAGTTCACAAAGAATAAGGGGGTTTTGATAAGCACAGTGGTTGTTGTATTTAAAGCAATAGATAGAGACTGGTCAAAATAGATGGAACTCTATCTTCTGTCTGTCTATCTGATGTAGGAAAAAACCAAACCCAACCAAAACAAAAAGTCATGGCCGTGACAAACACATTGTGTGAAGGGCCCTGCAGCTATCTGGGTTGCCTTTCAAGTAACGTCTCTCCATTGAGTTAACTGTGGATTCTGACTGTGTCCTGATCAGTTGCAATGAACTTACTTTTCTAAATGTAGTTACAATTTAAAATGCATACGTCTAATACCACTAGATAGTGAAGGAAACCATAAAACTAGTAGCTAAAAGATGACAGAGATTAGGATAGAAAGTTCTAATACCTTAGTGATTTTTCCTTAATTTTTCTACTTTCTTCCCTCCTGTTTTTTTTTCAGTGTTCAATGCCATTTTATTTACTTGCTCCCATGTTTTTCCTCCCTCCCATTGTAGCCTTGCCCCCCAGGGGAAGGATATGTCTTCCTTTATGCTGTCTGGAGAACCACAGGACAGATCTTGGGCATGAGAGTGAGAGGGGGAAGAGTAGTTAGAATGGGTTAGTGGCTAGAACAAAGTTCTGGTTAAGGAGGAAATGAATATCGCCCACAGTGAGAGATAGGGAAGGCACTTCTCTCTCATGCAGCCCTAAAGGCCAGGTTGCTTTGGGTAAAAGGGCAAGACACTGGCATGTAGGCCAATGCCCTGTGGTCTTCCTCAGGTAGAGAAGGAGAGAAGGGGAAGCACTATGGAAGATAGTGCTCCCAATGGAGGTAGGAGAAGGGAGCTTACCCTCATTGGGTCCAGGCGAAAAGGCCAACCAGAAGCCCAAATACTCACTAATGAGCTGCCTGGGAGTTGGGGTATCCTGGAGCTCCTCTGTACCTTTCTCCCCATGAGTAAGCTATCAAATGCCTTTAAGGCACCCTGATTTTCTACAGATCCTACAAAAACAAACACTCTAATATTACCGTTGTGAGGCACACTGGGGTGAGCATTTAAAAGGCTATTTGGGTAAGTGCCCTACTTGATTTAGAGGGAATTTGAAAGGAATTTGGAGGGAGTTTATTTGGGGACCAGGGCACCTCTCTTCTTGAACAGCAGTAGGTACTCACACTTCCCCTCTTCTCCCTTCCCCACAAGATTCCTCTTTATCTGTCCTGAATCCCTACAGGGCTGGTCTGGGCTGAAGCACAGATCCTATCCCCAAGTCTAAGAGGTGGGTAAGCTTGTGTGTGGGTCCTATGGGCTCAAGCCCAGCCCACCTAGTATTTTCAGGCTCTAACTAGGGGTGGAGGCAAATTTGGAGGTTTAGGCTTAGGTCTACATAGAACCAGAGTGTGTGGTGAGCGGAAGAGTGGAACCACAGTCAGAACCCCGGTCCACATCAGTGTGGGGGACTACGGCCTCAGGACCCGGTTCCAGTTGGTACTCTCAAAGACTTTGGAGATAACTTGGAGCCAGACTGTCAGCAAGGCTCTGGGTGTTGGCAGGAAGCTGACACCTATAGCTACTTTCACCAAGCCCCACCCCAGAGGCCGTCTGGTGCTACTTGGCCTCTTGCTGATGGATCCAAATCTTGGCTCCCGAGAGGCCGGCACGTCTGCCGGGGACTCTTGGCCAGCAAGAGGGTCCCAACCTGAATAGAGGAGTGCACGGAAGAAAAGGTAGACAGAAAGCGGGGTCTGGAGGGCTGAATAAGCAAGACTTGAACAGCAATGCTTAAACAGCAACTTTATTTTGCACATGGTTAGTATATATACTTTTTGCCTATAGTAATTACAGAAGCAAATACCATTGTCTTATACATGAAAGGGAACAGGAAGTTCTCAGGATACAAGCTCAGGTAGCAGATAAGAAAAATGGCAAAACTAGAAACACAATCAGGTACCCTAAAGACATGCAGATGGTTGTCATTATCCGGGAGGGGAGACC